>JAPMOB010227973.1:0-14533 GCA_029875015.1 Lepomis gibbosus
TATCCTCTTTGCCCTGGAACACTTCACCTAACACAACGCAGAGGCCGCTTGGGGCTCACCACTGGGAAGATAGGGTTACAAACACAAGTAAGTAAACTTTACAGCAACATCAACATTCACAGAATGAAAACAGAGACGGTGAAATGACAAGCTGAGCCACATGAAGAAGGGAGCTAATAAATGACAGTACATAATAAAAATACATCATAATAATTATCAAAGACTGAGATGTTTTCCAACAATTCAACAGGAAACCGAACACGTTCACCGCAAGAAGCCTCCAGGCGCCTGAACTATCTTCGGGTCGGGTCGAGCCGAGGAAAGGTTCTCTGGGAATTAAAGGTCAAAAGCTGAATGAACAGAGCGTCTCGCTGGACTGAAACAATGACGGGGGCGAATTGAAAGGCCACCAGAGAGCCAAACCCTGCTCCTGCCCCGCCTGGTCCGCCCTGATCTGTTTGGACATTTCAGCCTCCGAGGGGCCGGAAGTGCGACGAGGCAACAGAATAAAAAAAAATTACCCCGCAGACGTAAACGAGGCCGGACTGAAGCTAAACTCGGCAAAATGCAAAACTCAAATCTGAACAGCTGAATTACAGAGCGGCCCGCAGCGCTGCAGCTCTCTCCTCCGTCTGACTTAATTCAGTGAGTCAGCTTCACCCTGATGAATTTATTAAAGCAGCCGCTGCTCGCAGGCGACTCGGGGTCGGAGAGGATTCGTAAGGTCAGGAACGAGGACGGGGGGGGGGGCAGACTAAAGAAACACAACGAGTGTGAAATCAACATCCGGCTCGGAGACTCCTGCTGAGCTCCGTCTCTCTTTAAATCACTCCCTCTCTCTCTGTTTCTGTACCTCTCTCTATCATCTCATCCATCAAATCCAATTTCAAACGGCAGGCAGAGCGAGAGGCTCTGGGATACAGACTGGATATTGTAACGAGGGGGATGTTGTGCAGCTCAGATTGATTGAGAAAACTCACAAACACGATATTAGAAATATAGTCAGTATTGAGCTGCAGCTTGGTATTGATTGGATGAGAGTAGTCGTAGGATAATGACTGAACTCTCAAGTTCCGGTGGACTGCAGGAAGAGCTTTAAAGTGATTTATTTATAAAGCACTTTTTAAAACAGCCACTCTTGTACAATGTGTTGTACAAAGTGAAATTGCAATTAAAACAACAACAAATCAGATAAGAAACCACAAAAAAACAAGCAGCAACAACCGAAAAAGGCACGATCGCAGTTTGTTTTTTATTCGAGCTGGTGGAAATAGCTAAAAGAAGCTGGAAGAGTAATCCAGCATCAAAAATATACAGTGCATCCAGTCAGTGCAACGCCTTAAAAACAATTAAAAGCACCTTAAAATGGACTTTATATTTGACTGGTAACCAGAGGCCAGGATCGAGACGTGGTCATGCAAGTCTAGTCTGCTGCATTTTGAAGAAGCTGCTGATAATGAAGAATTCCAATAGCCATTTTGTGACCATATGTAAAAGGTTAACAGTCCTCCTGTGAGAGAAATTAAATTAAATGAAAAAAAGCTACCTTTGACAACACAACTAATTTGTTTAATAAGTTTATTTTTTTGCCGATAAAGCTAGATTGAATTGAAATGAAAAGAGGGGGGCCGTTTTTGGAAAAGGGCCCCTAGAAAACGACTGCAAAAGGAGACTTTTTATTTTGTTGTATTTTTCCATCTTGTAATAGTTCCAGTCCAGCGAAGGGTCAATGGAGGCGGGCGTGCCAATTACAATTACTTCGGTCTTATTCTCATTAAGTTGGAGAAAGCTTTTAGCCCCGCAGCACTTCATATCGTGGATATTATCATGGGCAAAGACGGATTTTAAGGAGTTGGTGTGAACCTGTTTTAGCAGTACAGGGTAATACTGTAATTCCTGTATTTTTAAATGGCTAGTAGCTACAGAAATAATATAACTCATTTGCCATCTGACTGGCTAAGCCTAACCTTGCTACAGAGGGAGTCGATGTTGAAACTCCCGCAGGGGAAAAAAACGCTCACACTTTGGCCCAAGACTTTGAGGCGCATTCCCGGAAAGTCCGTGAGGGTTTAGGGTCGTCCCACTGTGCAGACTTTGGCTGAGGGAACTGCCCACAGTTCATAGCGGTATGCCGTGAAACACGGGGGTTACCGGGCGAAACTCGGAAGCGAGAGAAATATCACAGCAAATCTGCGTTATAAGAGAAGAAGAAAATGGTAAAAAAACAAGCATCAACACCAACGCTGATGATAGAACACATGAAGTCAGAGGAATGCAATCAGCTGATTACACACTGAGTTTATTCAACTATTTATACTGTTTGACCAACAATAGTGTATTAATGATTGTTGAAAAATATATATTGACATTTAGGCTACCTCTTCTCCTCTCTGTAGGGCGAGAGCCTGCGGGACTTAAAAATCAGCCAAAAGCATAAAATAAAAAGTGTGTAACGTGTTTCAGCGTCGTCAAGGTAACGTGACAAAGTGGTAAAGGGCTGTCCCGTTCCTGTTTACAGCATTTTGAGCCGTCGCAGCCTCTTAAACTCAATCACTTTCCAAGTGATGTCAGTGAAGTGTGTGAGGGTTCAGGGCTCAGGGGGGACATTGGGATCGGGCCCAGGTGTCCCGGTGACCCTTCTCTGTTTTTAACAGGAGTCTCGCTTAAGGACAGTTCTCGCTCTGAAATCTCATGAGGCGCGTGATGTTGCAGAAAGATGTTACGGCACAAAATTGTGTCGTCTTACATTTAATCTTTTATGCATGATCTTTTAATATTATTAATTTTATTATTATTGTTATGGCTTATAAATATATATGCATTTTGTTTTTATATCCTTAACCTTTCCTCTCCTATTCTCCTTGTGTTAGTCCGTCCACATTTACTAGTGTTTAGGTCAGAGCTGTGAGATTGTTTTGGTGTTCTCCCCCTCTTGTTGATCCTCTCCTCTCCTTAAACGTTCCTTCAAGGCCTGGAGAGGATCTCTGTTCCCCAAAACATAGAAACCTGGACTAAATGATAATCATCCCTTTGCTCGGGGCCAGCTGCCCGAGGCAGCTGGACCAGCTGTATATGTGTTTCTCTGTTTATTCTCTTTTATTAATAAATTCTTCAAAGACAGCGGTTGGCTGTAACCCAATTTTTTGCTAAATCCTTCACCAGTAAGATATAATTTCGACGACAGAAGATGCTGGTGATAACGAGGGAGGGGAGTTTGTTGTGTTCGTAGAGGAGCTGCTGCCAAGACGTTACTCCGACACAACAAACTCCTCTCTCCAGCTCTGTCTCACGTTTCCACCGACGTCTTCCTGCAACAGCTCGCCCCGGAGGAATACGCTGCAGCCGGTCCGGCTGCCGGCGGAAGCATCTACTGCACCGTTTCAAAACTAACTAAAAATATATAAATTAGTCTTTAAAGCTCTTCCTGTTCTAAAGGCTACTGAAGATGTGAGTTTGGTCATTATCCTACGATTCCTCCCATCCAATCAATACTGATTCCCCTGTTACAATATCCATTTGTTGTCTTTATCACAAAGCCTCTCGCGCTGCCGGCTGAAAAAATACCAAAATCACCCTGATAGGTGATTTAGTGTGAAAACATGAGGTGAACTCTCAGAGCTGTTGGTCTGTTGCAAAGTTCTCTTTTCTCTGTGTATCCGCAGCACTGACTTCATCAGAAGGAAAAAGGAGAGGTGGAACAGGAAACAGGAGAGGAACCCGTTCAGAGGAGACAGACACGATGTCTGGCGCCTCATTAGAGAGACGGTGAGTGTGCTCTCCTATTTCACTTCTTCAAACGGCCGCTCAAATCAGGACTTTGAATGTCCAAAGGATGCGACTGCGTCTCTTTCTTTGTGTGTCGATGTGAGACTGTCCTCTAGGGAAGGCTACATGTATCTGGAGTGAGCAGAATGGGAAAAGAGTTCTGGTTCTGGTGTGTAATTTCTGAGCAGCTTCAGTTTCTGACTCAGGAAAACTGAGCAAGATCACGTCAGCAAGAAAAAGCGCCACCTTGTGTTATACTTTGTTTCCTATACTTTATGACAGAAACACCGTCATCGGAAAAGAAAGATGTGGTTTTTGGAGTAAAGAGCAGAGCGGACCACGAGGCGATCCACCGAGTCAGGTCAAACCGGGCCACGCACCCCCGCCAGTCCTGCAATCGCCCCCGAGGAGAGGAAAGAGAGCCGGGATATGGGAGCCATGTTGGCCCAGCTCAAGGATGCTCCTAAAGGTCCGGTCTGGACGAAATGGCCCCATCAACATACCCGGATCAAGCACTCGGCAGGCGGACTGGGAGACCAGGAGGTGGACTTCAAAGTGGACTCTGTTTCCAAGATGTCAGACTTTTTTTTTTGAAGACGTAACCAGATTATCATCTCAATGTTACTGCTGTTTATTTTCTTTCAACACATTTCCCCCTTTTTCACTATTCACTCCCATATGTATATAAACTAAATATATAATGTTATTTATTTTATATGTTCGTGTGTAGCTTGAAGGGACTAAAAACTTCCAATCGGTTGTACAACCTTGTGTTGTGTAAAGATAAACTACCATGATTCTATATTATGCTACTGTAAAACTTCAACCAACAGCCTCCTGCCCTGTTTCCTGTCCCGCTGTGGGAACACTTGGACAAATAAACGCAGGTCTCCTTTAGACGCCTGGTCTGGTTTTTATAGAAGTTCTCTGGATGTATAAAACCTCTTAAACCCTGCGGGGTCACCGCTTTAGCTGCTTCTAAGCTGCTTCTAAGCTGCTCAGATCGTTAATACAACTATTAATGTTTAAACTTACGATCAATATATCAGTATGAACATGCTGCACATCGTTAGATCGCTTAGATTCTCCACAATTCAGTCGTTCAGTTAATTTAAAGGAAACAACGAGCTCCAAAGTCTGATTCTTATAGATTTACCGCTGTAACTGTCAGGGTTTCGTGGGTGAGCGCAGAGGAGGTGAGCCCAAATGCAAGACACTCAGATAAACTTCAGGGATTTAATCCAGATAAAACTGAGAACTAAACAAGGCAGGCAGGCGCACAGCGTGACAGTAACCTGCCGCCTCCTGTTACCTTGGAAGCGCTCGTTAAG
The DNA here is from genome assembly GCA_029875015.1 of Lepomis gibbosus. Lineage (NCBI taxonomy): Eukaryota > Metazoa > Chordata > Actinopteri > Centrarchiformes > Centrarchidae > Lepomis > Lepomis gibbosus. The sequence continues at coordinate 5,097 of JAPMOB010227973.1, forward strand.
CCCGAATGTGTCCGTTCCTGATTATTCATCTTCCGTCAGTCTGTAAGGGTCCACCGATCAGAAGAATCAAAATAGTTGTGAATCGTGTCATGTGAAGCCCGTCGCTCTCTGTATGCCACACTTCTCTCATCCTGCACCCTGTTGTTGTTTTCATGACGCTGCTGCCTTCAAAATAAAAGCGCATAAGCCGTCTGTCGGAGCTGGATGGCGTGTATTTAATTTAATTTGATAATTTTTCTATAAGTAATATTCATAATGTTTGAAATAAATAAACTGTTTCATAGCAGCCTATTTCAGTTTTGTGCGAGAGGAATTAAAGGCCTGACCCAATTCACTGATTTTAGCAAATAAAATAAATTTAAAAATTGAATAGTTTTTATTTTTATTCCTATTTTATTATTTATTTTTTACTTATCTGTCTGTACATGTCTGTGTTTGTGCTGCGGGACCCTCTCCTCTCTTTGCACTTCTGACACTTCAAACTTCAAAAGCAAAATGAAATTAAATCCTCTCAAGTCTCCAGTTGCTGCTTTATGAATCATATTAAGAGGCTGATGACAGTTTTCCGGCGCTTTAAATGTATTTTATGAGGCGTGTGTTTAGTCCTGATTTCGTCATCACGGTGTTTCTTTTCAGTGTGAAGCGTTTTTTTTCAAACCACAACATGAAAGTTAAGTATTATCACAGTTATTATCTACATTATTATTTTATTGTCACATTGACTGGATGTCAGAGCCTCTTTAAAAAGAACAAAGACTGTGGGATGAAGGGGCGAGCCGACCCACACGCCTCCATTAACTTCACTGTCACAATACCCATAATGCAACGGTTTCATCAGCCTTACACAGCGGGGGGAATCACATAACAGAAATAGGAATTTATTTTCCAGCAGTAAAATGTTTTCTGCTCTGCACGTGTGATTCTTTAATAATCAAATTCTCCAGTTAAACCAATAAATAAAAATCAGATTGGATTCCTCTGCGATCAGCGAGCGTGCGTCCCTGAGGGTTTCAGCAGCCGGCAGAATATAACACACATAATGACATAATTGATTGTTTTCTCCACTGCAGTTAGTCAGATCAATAATTCACACTTAAAATGTTTAATTTCTTTTGATGGAGGAAGCGACGCCTCGAGCGGAGAGGGAGCCGGTGTTCAGACTGAACATGATCTGTTGGCTCAAACTGCTTTCTCTGGACTTAAATACTAATGTTTTCCCTCATTACTGCTAAACAATTAACAGATAATGTTTTATAATAGGACGGAAGCTGTTTGTTTTGCAGGGGAAAATACTTGTTTCGGAAGTTTTATTAGTTGATGCATAGTTAGGACTTATTTCACATTAAAATATAGTCAAATAAAAGCAATTTCCCCCAAATAGTTCTTGTGTTTTATGGCTGTTCCAGAAAGCACAAATGTCTTAGGGCACTTTCACACCTGCCTCTTTTACTTCAGTTAAATCGCACTAGAGTTTGTTTTCCCCCTTGGTGCGGTCTGTTTGGGCAGGTGTGAACGCAGCAGTTGCACCAAAAGCGGACCAAACAAGCACTTTAAAATGAACTCTGGTGCGGTTCACTTGTGGTGTGAAAGCAAACAAACCAACCTCAGGATTTTATGATAGCGGAGATGTGATATGAGCATTCTTTCCAAAGCTACACCACTAATAAATCCATCTGCTCACCGCAAAATGTGTTCCTCGATCTTATAATTGATCCGAATAAGCCATGCTATGTTTATGAAAATCAACGTATTCTTGTCAGCGCAGGTATTTTCAATGATTAATCGGTGAAAATCTGTTAAAAAAGGATTGCCAATAGTACTGGTTTACCCTGTCAGTTCATTAAGTCCATAAAACATTTGTGACAGTGATCCCACGGTATACTGTAGGCTAATAAGCACCAAATTATTTCTGTACACGTCCTGTTTTTAAGTTATAATTCATAACAGGCCATGCGGTTGATCTGCGGTCTCACATTACTAATCTTTCTTATAAGAAATTATCGCTTCGTCTGTCTGTCACTGGAGTTTGATTTCCCCACATGATGATGCAGGATGACAATCAGCAAAACAGTCCAATCAACAAGTTGCAAGTCTGCGTAACATCATGGTTTGTAAAACTGCAGTGTGAACATGAACCGGACCAGAACCAAAATGCAACATGGTAACATTTTTTCCACTTGGTCCGAAGCTACACTACAGGTGTGAAAGCGCCCTTAGTGTCTCTTATAACGACATCAAAACAGGCCTGTAATTTGATAGAAAGGTGTTATTTTTCCAGATAACTAGGCTGCATGTTTGTTGATGACAACATCTTTATCTTTGTCTTTATTCATTTATTTCTAAATGAAAGACAAAATACAAAATGACAGTATCAACAACAGTAAGTCCAACAACTAGTTCAGGAAAACAAATTCATACCAATTACAAATGAGCAAAATGTTCAGAGTGAGAACAAAATCATCAGTCAGGAGGTTTCTACAAGCAGCCGAAGGAGGTCACGTTCCTTCGACGTTCAGGCCGACACAGAGGTGAGAGCTGCGTGGTGATCTGCTAACGTTAGCTCAGTTTGTTTTTTGTTTATGTGTTTTTTCCTTTGGTATTGACAGTTCAGGAGGTTTCTACCAGGAGCCAAATTACAAATGGACCCGGTCATTAAAACATTAAAAACCACCAGAGTAAGCGTGTCTAGCAGCCGCTAGCAGCAGCTTTATGGTCGAAGCAAGCTAGCTGCTTGCTGCTAGTCAACCAAGCAAACTCATTTTTGTAGTTTTACCGTCTCTTTTTCACACGTAACGTTAGCTACATGGTTACCTTCAGGCCTGTCCATCAAGTCAATTTTTTGTTCAGCAGCAACGCGCACACACACCAACACACGGCATGGCGGGACAGAATGGGCTGTCCACAGCTAACCGCTGAGCTGTAGCGTTAGCATTAACTAAATTTCCTTAGAAAGTAACATGAAAAACAGCTGCAGGCATCAGATGTTTGTTTCTTACTGTTCCGTTAGACTGTCACTCAGGATTTCAACGTTAGTCCAACAATGCTGACCCTGCTAGTCACATTAGCCGCGCAATATTCTAGAGCCAAGTTAGCGTACCAACTAAACAGTAAAACACCACAAAACTCTTACAGCAAGTTTGAAGTTGGGTCACCTCCAGTCTGTGGTGATCTGTCCTTGAACCGTTACAGAGCTTGTTATTTATTTTAACCTTTATATACAGTCTATGATTTTCACACGCCCTGAAGTCTACAGTATGAACACTGCGGTTGTTTTGCGGTGCTTGCCACGCTTTGCAGTTGTCGCAACAGCCCTGAAAGCACCACAGTTCTGTTATGTCTGGCCAGGTCCTCAGACATTCAGGTCATAATTATCCAACGATGGTTGAGGTCAAGGGCAACTGGACTTGGTAGAAGAAACTAAAAGACGTTTTGTCCGCCATCCAAGAGACATCTTCGATCATCAATACCACTGGTTCGTTAGTGCTCCTGGATGTGGTACCGAACCAGTGGTATCGATGATCCTAGCTAACGATCCCAGAGGTTAAATAGTTGAGTTTACCTACCAGTCAGTCAGAGCTGAAGACGTTTCTTGGATGAGGGACAAATGTCCAGTTGCCCTAGATCTCAACCTTCGTTGGAAAACAGTTCTGTTTCCGGATCTGCCAAACTGTTTTTATGTTTGTGTTTCTTTCTCTGTGCCAGAGTTCTTTATAAGAACTTGACTGCATCATCCAGGTTTGTTATTTAATGTGTTATGAACTTAAATCTTGTCTCTTCTTTATACTCACTCAAAATAGCTATTTTTAGTGGTCTAGCTTATAGTTTTTCATTATTTTCTCATCAAATCTGATCTTCATGACGCACATGGACAGTGACGTTACTAAATAATGATGGTTATCAGTCGCTCTATATGGCGTACGTCAGAGTAAGAATATAAATCAGCTGGTTAAATTACCCAATATTTGCAGGTCTCCAGACTGTGATGGAAACATAAATAACAGTGGGCTGAAATGAACCTTTTAATTCCTTGAAAACTAGATCCTGGGACTAAAAGTCCCGGGTACATCTGGTAGAAACCATCTTCAGGTTTCCAAAGCATGCAGAAATACAGAAGGTTAAAACAGATTCAATGAAACTTCTATAGATGAGATAAATCATCTCAGCTTAAACATTAAAATAATTTATTTTACTCAGAAAGAAAAGCATCAACATCAAACCAAACAGGGTTACGTCCAGTCACATCTGGTATCAAAAAACCACGATGATGACGGCCAAAATGCCAAACTCGACATTTCAAAACGGTCGTCCATAAACCAAAGGGTGACGTCACGCCGGCTACGCCCGCCAGCTATGAATAGCAGCTGCAGACACCGGAGGCAGAACAGATGCAGTTGAGTGATTTATTATAGCACAGGGTGGAGAGAAGACAGGCAGAGATCAAAACCAGGAAAGCAGTCCAGCACAAGCAAACAAATCTACAATCAAAAGACCAGAACCAGGCAGCGTTCAAGGGGAAACGGAAAATCCAGACACCAAACACGAAAAAACTAACACTAGAAGAAGAACAGCTTGAAAGTGAGTCAAAAGACATCAATGCATGACACCTGACAAAGAGAATAGACAGACTTAAATACACCAGAGGTGGAGATAGCGAGGGACAGGTGAAACTAATCAGGGCGTGGCAAAACAGGAAACATCAACTACAGGTGGACGAGCAAACGCAAACGAGAGGTTTTATCAATATACCTCTCATTAAAGCTTTGTTGATATATGAACCTTTCTCAGCTCTTGTAGTAATTCTCGCGATAGTCTTTCAGTTTCTTTTTCATCGCTGGAATACAGTTTTCCCGAACATAAATAAAACGGTCTGGACAGAATTCAATCATTTGTTTTTGTCCCCAGCGAAATGAAGGAAAGATTAAGATTTTACACAGATTTTATCTTTGGCAATGAATTTTTTCACAAGTTTAGATCTGATGCCTCTCCTTTATGTTCTTTTTGTAAATCATTATCATTGTACTTTTTCATGTCAGTCACAAATCTGTTTATTAATATGGGAAACTCGTAATATTTTAGTCTAAAGGTATGGTTATATTTTTTAATTGTTGATTCAGTTAAACAGTTATGTCTTCTTGGTAAATATTAAACTCAAACATTAGCAGTTTCTTTGAAACAGACATTAATTTTATTTTGACCTTAAAAAATATATTTTTCTATTGGCATCTTTAAAAAAATGAGTAAGCATTAAAGACAACTAATGTTTTGGAAAATAATATAGACAGAAATTAACTTCCATTTTTTAAATGTATTTATTTGTTTATTTTGTTGATGTTTTTTTTCATTTCTTTTTCTGTTTCTATAAATACACACTCCATTTATTGTTTGCTGTTAATATACTGTTGTGTTAATAAAGTTAACAATGAAAGAAAAAAAGATGGTTTATCAAAATAAAACAGTATGATTACATTTAATCTCAAAACCATGGCAACCCTGCCCTAGTGAGTTTCACCTGTCTCTCTTGTGTAGATATTATTTGCGTATATAGTCTGTGTGCTTCCTTTGTCTTTTGTCGCTTTATCTTTCTCTCACTTGTTGTCTTCGGTGTTTTCCTGTGTTTTTGACCTTTTGCCTGATTTTTTTCTGACTTCCTATGGACTTTGAATTATTTGCCTGTTCCTTTTTATAGATTCGTTTGCCTGATTTTGGCCCCTCTGGGGCCCCGATCGATTCTCTGTTAAGGCTGTGAAACCATACGACTGTTCCTTTCTCTCCTGGAGGCGTTGGACCATTTCAGTTGGAGGGATTTTGCTGTCGGGGCTGAATTGGTGTTGTTTTAAAGAAGCGCTGGTTTGTTGTTCAGCTGCTGACTGACTGCAGGGACAACGAGGTGCGTTTCATTCTTCTGCCCTCGGCCTCGGTAATGACGGGCTGAGCACTCAGGGACCTATTAGAGGGAAGTGGAGCTGCAAAGCCTCATGGGAAGAAAATGATGCTGGGTAATTTTGATGTGTGTGTCTGTGTGTGTGTGTGTGGGGGGGGGGGGTTGTTTTACTATATTTGTGGAGTCCAGTAACAAAACAGCTCTTCTATTTTTATTTTTTAATTGCCATGTTTCACTATTTTAGTGAAACAGTTTGTTTTAGACTTTCGGATTCAGTTTCTTTAGTGTAAATCAAATTTTAGTAATTTTATTTTTGTTTGTTTTATTAAAAAACAAAAGTTTTAAACTACCAACCTCGACAGCTCCATCGTCACCCGCTCCACTCAGGTCCGCCACCTTGGAATCATCTCCTCTCTTTCTTGCCAAATGATGACAAACGACAACTACGTCACAAAGACTGCCATCTTCCACCACAAAGACATCGTCCACCTCCGGCCCCCCTTCTCCTTTACTGCTGCAGAAACACTCATCTATGCCCTCGTGCGGACTCGACAACCGAAACAGCATCCTCTGCGGTCCACCTGACCAAATCCTCAATAAACTTCAATACGTCAAGGATCCACTTTAAACTCCACTCATCAGCTACAAAGCCTTAAACAAACCGGCCCGCCCTACCTCTCCGACCTCCTCCCCTGCCACGCCTCCACTCGTCGCCTCAGGTAATATTATAATTACACAATATTCTATGTAAATAGTTAAAACCTGACATGTTAGACCTCCGGTGTTTGTGATTTATATTCTGTACCCCTACGTTCACTTTCAGAGGACCACTCTCTGTAAACCCACCGTTACCTCTTCCCTTTTGTTCTACTTCAGAGAAGAGGTAAACTGAGAGAAGAGGTATTATGCGATTACGTTCCCAGTTGTTGTGTAGGGGCTGAAGCTGTAACGGGACAACTGACCGGAGGATTCTGTTTTTTACGTCTGTTGTCAGAGAGAGAGAGTTACAGCTGTCTCCACCTTTGAGTACAATAAACATGGAGATGTCCTCAAATGTCTTGTTTTGTCTGACCAACAGACCAAAAACCAAAATATTTTCAAGTTTAGTGTCACAGAAACCAGCAAAAAATCACATTTAGAGGAGCTGGAAGCGGAGGACTTTCTGCGAGCAATCGAATCATTGTTTCAGTTCAGTCCGGCAGATTTTCCAGACATGTTTTACTGTTTATTTTTTATACATATGCGACAGCAGCAGATATCTGTCAGTATCCGGGGGGTCAGTATTGAGTATTAGATATCAGCTGTTTCCGTTCAGAAATATCTAAAGCTCAACGACCTTTCTGATTTCTATCTTTCGAACCGGCGGTCCGGCCTGGATACTGGAAACAGTTCTGAGGAAAAACCTGACGTCAGATCAGTTTGTGGTTCCAGCAGAGTAACGTCTGCGTTCCACATGTCAGCGTCAGCTGATTGGATCCGTGAGGACAGAAGTCATTGATTAGCCTTGACAGAATAATTAGAAAGCAGATCAGACGGAGGTCGGCGCTTCAGTTAATCTGCTGGTTCGATTAAAATGTCAGATGGAGGTCTGCACAGCTGGAAGACCTCCTCACCTCACTGCTTCACGGAAACTTTACTTTTCAACATCGCAGTTCGTTCTCAACCTTTCAGATCAGAAAGGTCAACCACTTTTCAGAGCTTTCAATTACATTTTACGCCAACAAAGCAGTGGTGGAAGAAGTAGAGGAGAGGTTTTCATTCAAGTAAAAATACTCATTCAAAATATTACTTTAAGTATTTACTTTAATTACTTTAAGTATAAGTGTATAAGTATAAGTAAAGAGCACCTAAGTAGAAGAACTAATTGTGCAGCAGAATCAGAGGGGTCTTGTGTTATCTTTATTATATATTATTCCATTTTTATTAACTAGTGCAGTGCCTGTTCACAACGGCCGAAGTGATGCCTCTCTGCGCGTTTCAGATAGTTCAAAATATGCATCTCACAGGAGTTTTATTCAGCGCTTCCTTCGAACTTCATAAAACTCTTACCGCCACATTTCAGCACATTCTAACATATATCAAAACTACGTGATGATGATAACTCTCTTGCACTCAGTCACTTTCCAAGAGACGTCAGTAAAGTCTGTGAGGGTTCAGGGCTTAGGGCTTAGGGGGGTCATTGGGATTGGGCATATAAATGCATGGCTACGTGCGTATCCTACGGCGTAATTACGCACGTAGACCCTACGCCTTTAGTCCGTGAGTTTGGGTTAGAACGTACATTTCATAACAGATTACTCAGTGAATCGATGGAATAATCCTTAGAATACTTGATTTTTAAACGCTACTCTGTCCACAGAGGAGTTGCCATCTTCAGTTCTGCTTCTTTGACCAAATAAGGATTTCCCCTCAAATGACAAAGACGTGGACCAATAGGCAGCAAAACCAAGACTCCAGGAAACAAAGTGTCCGTTTAGAATCGTACGGAGGACCGAGATTTCCCAGCCGTGACCCGACTGAGAGGAAGCTTATTCAGCTCTGTGTTCAGACGTTTCCCACTGTTCACTATCAGACCGTCTGCAGGAGCTGAACACGCACAGCCTCTCCGCTCATTATGATAACGTGGATCAATATTATCATTATTATTTTCATGGTAAGAACAGCAGCGACTGACCGATGAAGCCGAGCTGAGAAAACTCCAGGATCATCCACTCCTCCGACGGCTGCTGCAATGCAAAGTTCTTCATGGTGGTGAAGTAGTTCGGACGAGCGACTATGTCGTCCTCTAGCTGTAGGAGAGAGAGAGAGAGAGAGAGAGAGAGAGAGAGAGAGAGAGAGGTGGAAGAAATACTCAGTAAAAGTACAAACATGTATATATTCTCCATTACTAGTACATTTAAAACCATAGTGAAGGAAAAGTACTTAAGTATTCTCAGCTAAGTGTATTTAAAGTCTTAAAAGTAAAATGCACTCATTGACAAATCGAGTGGAGTGGTTCCCAACCTAGGGGTCCCGCCCCTCTAAAGAGTCCCCAGATAAATCTAAGGGGTCGTAAGATGATTAATGGGAGAGTAAAGCAAAAAGAAACTCGGTCCTGATTCACAAATCTTGACTCATTTTTCAGACCTTTTTGTGATATATAGGAGTGTTTTACCTCTTTGGGCCTCAAAACAGGAGTTAAAATGAGTGGTTTGAGTTACCTAAACTTAAATAAAAGAAAAGAAAACACATTTCTGAAGGTGTGATGACTTGTCGCTAATGCTGCTTTAGGTGGGAAAAATCCCTGATGGTTAAAAGTAACCGACAGATGAACAGAAAACTGCTGCAAATGGGGAAAAAATGTCTCACACAGCCAGAAAGACACGCGAGGTACGGGGACGTGTTAATAAATCAATTATCTAATTAAATTAGGATTTTTTTGTGTTCCACTGTGATGGACACATTCTCCTTTGGAGTAAAAAATACGCACGGGGACTCCTAGCTTAGCACAAAGACTGGATGTACATGGTTGCAGTTAGCCTACTAATCCAAATAAGTGAAAAAATAACGCAAACAT
>JAPMOB010227974.1:0-13788 GCA_029875015.1 Lepomis gibbosus
ACACACACACATACACACCCCCACACACACACACACGCACAAAACTTATTCCTGTAGACTCCTCCAGACATTTTCTTGTGTTGATCTAACAGCTCTGTATTTTTTCTCTTTTCTGTCAATTAATCTTGTATAGACTGTGTAAGTCCTTATTAGCTGAGATCCAGCACCTGCTGCTGACTTTAATTGCCTGTGAAAATGATATCAGACCAAGGATCTGCCTGATAAACCTACATGTCGATCTGTCAGACACTCAGAGCACCGAAGCCTCTCTGATGGCCGATAGTGGTCTCAAAAACAATCACATGCATGTAGACACACTCACACACACGTACACACAGAGACACACCAACATTAGATGTGAATTATTGATTTGAACATGTCAGCTAAGAGACAGCGCAGACTGCCACTGTGGGAAAAGGAAGTATATTTTGCTATTTGCTTTGCTATGCTTGACTGCCAAGACCACGTTCACCAGAAAGTTTCCACTTTCAGAATGTTTACAGAGAGCTGCCTAACAATGCCCTAAGACAGAGGAGAAACTGTAAGAGTTTAAGGATGCTGGGTGAGTCGTGCAATCATAAAGGAGGGAGGCTATTGCAAGACAGAGGAGACTGAGAGAGAGAGAGAGAGAGAGAGAGAGAGAGAGAGAGAAAATTAGGGACTAAAAGGGANGTGAGAAGGAGAGAGAAAGAGCGAAAACTTTCCCTCACAGGCTATTTGTATATGCATCTCTGGGGTGCCATTTTAGCTTCCAATATTTTATCCTGAGTAAAATGCTGTGGGAGTATTAACTGAGTTGCCATTGAGTTCCTCTCCTTTATTACTTTTCACCATTGCACTATAAGAGAAGAAACAGTTATGGCTATAATATGGTAAGGCTGAGAAATGCTCTAAAAGCAAAATTTAGTCCCAGCCTTTTAAGATGCACTATTCATTGGACAATTTCATTCCAAAATGTAATATTCACTATCTGAAGAAAAAAAAGGAAACATACTTACACCAAGTGAATGCTGGCCTGAGAGTAAACCTCATTATGTCAACCAATTCAGGATACAAGGATATGAGACCTGTGACCACACAATTTCTGTCGAAATGTGGAAATATTGTAAAAAAATACAGTGAATAACTTTGGAATAAATGTTTTTTTGTTGTTGTCTGAAATTGAGGCATACTGAAATCTCTTTATTGTTATGTGACTTAGTCAAAAGTACAGTACTTAAGTACAAATTGCACTACATGGAAATAGAAAAACTAACCAAAAGTTAACTCCTAAAACCAGCAAAAAATGTTGGCCACTTGCTGGACTGGATTGTTAAACCTACACACCGCTATACACATCCAGATATGTAGCAACATTGGCATCTGTTTTGGTGTCATATATACAGCTCAAGTCACTCTGCTTGTAGCTCTGTCTCAACTCTTAAAAGTTCCATAATTAGCAGCTAAAATCCTCCACTTTGTTCACCAGCTCGTCACTAACTCTGTTTGCTGTGTGGTGCTGTTCAGGTAGTGGGTTTACCATCACTTTGTTGTTGACCCAAAACAGTAAAGTTGCAGGCCAGAAAACCAAAACAATGAACTGAAAGACATTACAACGCTCCATAGAGTAAAGGGGAACTGCAGAGTTGGCAGATACTTATTTGTGGGTTCATCACTAAGAGCAATACATTCAGTCTGATCAACCACATGCAACTATCTCTTTAGTGTATTTGAATGAACTTTGATACAGGTTTGTTCACTGATGCCCACTGTCTACATTTCATGAACTTGAGTCACTTCATCAGCATAGTAAACGTGTGGATGCACACTGAATCCAAAGAGTGTGTGTTGAAGTCTCACTGATGAGGTGTGAAACAGTGAAAAGCCTCATTCAGAACTTTTTTTCGAGCGCATCTCAGCACACCTCTTGTTTATGCAACGGAAGTGATTCATCATGTAGAAGATTTGAATGCGCAAGTGACTAAATGAGAGAACGGAGGAGAGAAACAGCTTGCCATCCTTCATGATGATAATCTCCTCCGTGCTAATGCACATCTCAATATCCCAGGCAACACAAGTCAGATTGTAGTTTCTGACAAGTATGGATTGCATAACAGCAGCTGGCTAATCCTCACCCTACAGGCGCATGAGCATATCTCCCCTCTAATTAGATTTATTTGCTGCTTTCATGGGACTCGTCTTTACCATTACCATTAGGCTCTCTTGTGAAAGATGTCATTAAAATTCTCTTCTAAGTTCAGTGGATTTCTACTGATTTCCATGGACACAAGTGAAAGATGAGTGAGAAGGCGGGAAGATGAAGAACAGGAGGCAGAGCAGGAGAGAGGGGGAGGAGGAGAAGTAAGATGATATGGTTTACTGTTGGTATGTATCGCTTATTCATGCTCCCTAGCTATAAAACGTACTTCATTTATGCGACGCATGTTGCTGCTATTCTTGGATCAGTATAATGGCTGTGTAAGGCAGTGTAAGTATAGTGAACTGTGTAAGTGTTTTTCATTGGTTTTGGCATTCCTCCAACACGCCAGATTTGATTTGAAATGAAACAATGACGTTAAGGTTAAAGTGCTGACTTTCAGCTTTAAAGGTGCTTGAGGATGTTCACATCTATATTGGGTGAACAGCGTAGCCCTTTTTACCCCTGGGGGGAATATAAAAAGGGCTACCATTTCTGATTCATCAGATGTGGATGTAAACACTACTGAATTAAAGCGAGAAGTCAGCACTTTAGCCTCACAGTCGCTGCTTCATTTCAAATCCAATGTGCTGGAGTTCAGAGCCAAAACAAGACTGCCCTAACCCTTACAGACTGGTTAGCATCAGACTTTATGTGGCAAACATCCTGACTTACTTGAGCTCTAGAACAAATTGGAGTTTATCAACACTTTGGGATAGAAAATCACTTTCCAGTGTCAGTGTAGTCAACCTATTCTCACTCCACTACCTTGTCACATATAGACACATGGTCGCGACCCCTCGGCATCATTTTGTAACGTACCGGGGATCCCTTTAGAGTCATAGTTCAACCCAGTAGCATCAGTTTTTGATGGTAAAGTCAGGCATATGATATTTAAAAGAAAAGACTGAGTAAGGAGGTGGTTGGGGTGGATGGAGTGCCAGAACCCAGACTTTGAACCAGGAGTCTGGGGTTTGTGTCCCTTGTGAAACAATAAGTGAACATGAAATACTTTTTATTGTTATGTGTCACATAAATTGCGTTAGTACATTAGTTAACTTACGTGTTAACTGACATACATGGTAAATTTAACCCAAACTATGATCTAACCTTAACCAAGGAGTTTTGTTGCCTAAACCTAACCAAGTCCTTTTTGTGCCTAATCCTAACCAAACTGAAATGTTTCACTAAAAGACACTAAGGACACTAAAGGAGCACCCAGGGTGTTCAAAAGTGATGCCAAAGGGCCTTGACCAAGCGTCAATATGTGACGAGTTGGGAGTAAAAATGTGTTGCTGTAGTTAGAGAAAAAATAAGAGTAGAAAGTACACAACAACAGACACGCCTAATAGTCAAGCTTAGTGATACTCAGACAACACCGGAGCACCCGGTAGATGCTGCTGGTGAGCAGCACACTGGCGCACCAGGCTGTAACTCAGCACAGACTGTCAGACTGACTCTTTCAGACCGGTGAGTTTGGTTTGAAACACCGTCACAGATATTCCCTGAGCTGACTGGTGGCTGTGTGTGTGACACATTGCGTGCGCAGATCGCCACAATAAGCTAACTGTACTACATCTGTCATTCTGTTGTGCATTTTCCCTTTCTGCCAAAGTGGTGGATGGCCCGATGATTTCACCCGCCACACCACCGCCCACAATTTACCCACATTTGGCTGGTGCTAACTATATTCCCTGTTTGAAAATAAATTTTCTGCGTGTCAGGTTCTACCAAGCCAGAGGCCATTGTACAAGTCAAAGTACAACATAACGCAATGTGCAAAGTTAATGCTTCCTCTGCAGACTGCTTCACTGTCGCGTGTCACATGTGACCAGAGTGTAATTGCAGCCTTTGCGATTAGAACATTTTATCATTTCACAATATTATTGCAAATGCAATTAATTGTTCAGCCCTACTGACAAGCCCCCTTATATTTTTTATTTTGATTGTAGAATGAGAAATATGATAATACTGCAGGAATTGCCTCTGAAACACAACACAGTGTTATCTTTGACATCCCTTTCATGTAATTTTATGGGATTACAGGTTGCTCCTGTTGTTTTAATCAATATTTCCAAATTATTAATTCAAGGGAGTACACTACTAATTTCACAAAATATATGCACAGAATATGAAAGAAATAACCCTGATTCTTGCTGGGCAGCTTAGAGTACCCTGAAACATCAGGTTTGGAGTTGGTGATTTGAACTCTAACTCCTGCAGTCTTCTATATTGCTCTACACAGAGCCGAAAAGCACTTTCCTAGCCTGTTCATTTTGAGCCCAGAGTTCACTGTGTTCAGGGAACAGCGATGATGTCAGGTATGTGAAGTCAATTCTTTAGTGCTGAGAGCAGATAGTACATACTATTCAAACATGCACCTTTCAATACGTTTCTTGCAAGAAAACACATTTGAAAAGTGTTTCGCAAAAATATAGTGCTGTGACCTCGCAATTAGAGCTAACCCTGACAAGTTGTACTCGGCCCTGCTGTGAGTGAAAGGCAGTTTTAGCCTTGCACTGACCTTCCAGACTTGAATAGGAATTTGTCTGTACAGAGTCTAGCTAGATAGATCTGAGAAGTCAGGCATATAGTGCTCACATTTCAAAGTCCGCTTTTGTTTTGGATTTGCAGAATTGGAAAGTAAACTAGTAATATCTGAGGTCATTTTAGGCAAAGCCGGAGTCATTTTTTCTTTATCTTAATCTCTTCCATAGATAATCTAACCGTCGCAACTCACAGCTAAACATGAGGACTCAGATTGTGCAAATTGATAAAACTCAAGGGAGGAGAGTGTCGGAGTGAGAAATGTAGGGGGCAGGAGGTACGGTGGAGACTTCAATTTTATGGCTAAGAGGAATGTGAAAATTCATCACATATGGGATAGAGATCATGGAAAAAAATCAGCTTTCTGTCCCCTTTTACTTCTGATTCGAAAAGCAGCAAAGAAAAAAAGAGAGAGAGAGAAACACACAACCCCACCCTTGTCAGAATGCCTGACGGCATAAGGGAAAAATAAGCACATTTATGACAACAAATTTCACACTTGGTCGTGGCGTTAAAGGATTAGGATCTGCAGGTGAACTAACCGACTGGATTAGTGCTCTTGTTGCAGATGCCCGCTTTTGACTTATAATCTACTGGCATTGTAAAAGAGGGAGCAGAATTGTACAAAAAAAAATAGGGCAAGGCAGCCGTGCCTCAGATCCCATCACAGTGCGCCGTGATATGAAACATGACTTTGTGTGATCAAGCAGTCATGGAGCATGCTGTTGTCTCTCCACAACAATCTGCCAGCAAAAAAATAGACCACCAGAGCTATAGTTATTATATACACAGCTCATATGTATTTAAGGCCAGCTGCAACAGAGCCTGGACAATATGATTCTGTGCGCAATGATTATTTTCTGAAGGGTTAACATCATTTCAGCAGAAATAAGCCTTCCCCTCTGCCTTTATTTCACTTCATCTCCATCTCAACCTGTTGGCATGCCTTCCGTCCTCTCGCCCGCGTAGCTATGGAGATGTGGTGTGTAATTAAAATACCCTCCCTCCTCTGGCTATCCACTTACTGCTGTCAATTAGCAGCTGTTGGATGTGGCTAGATTGATGTTGGGTGTTGCACGCCGCAACCCTGTGCTTTATGTGTTTGCTTTAGTGTGTGTTTTACACAATGAGACAAGAGCGAGAGCTAATCTGTAAATAGTATAAAGTGAAAGAGTACAATGTAAAGTGTGTAAATTGTACATAATTCTAAGTCTGCACTCCTGCAATTAAATTACTGCATGAGTGTATTTTACCCATTACAAAGTAGGCTAATTTGTTTATATGTTTGCATGCAGCATATTTAGTCCATGGTCCAAATTGTCCTGTTTTCCATCTGAGGGAGGCTGTGTAGCATGCTCTCTCTGCTTCGTTAAGGCAAAGTAAATGAGCAAGCACTTACTCAGATTGCTCCCCAGTGTATTCTGCCTCCCTTGTGATGAAGATTGAATCAGTCTATCGCAGGAACTTTGCCTGCATTTATTATACATTATCACCTGGACCAGGGATATCATTTCTCACTGTGACAGCTTTCTCTTTCTCTTCGTGTTTAAACAGCCTACCGTTTGTAATTGACACAACTACATTGTTTTCCAAGTCAGCTTGAATTTCATGTTCTTTGCATGAAATGTTTTATGTTTCCATCGACTGTCTCTAAATTTCCGATAACTCCTTTCCATGATAGTCACTCAGGTGCACTCAGGGACGGAAACCCTGTCAGAGTCAAAACGTTTTGGTGTGTGCTAATCGCTGTGGGAGTTTCATACGTCAGTCGCAGCACCCCTGACGCTATTGTTGGTGTGTCTAATTAACACTCCTGTGTGGTGCTGATGCTCCACACTACCTGTGCTGAGACACCTGTCCTGTGACAAACCTAGCGTACAGGAGTGGATGATTGTCAAAAGACATTTTAGACGGGATACAGTTTTAAAAAAAACCAACACCAACCAAACACTTGTTTTGCTCATGGTAGGATGAAAGACAGCAGGCGTTTCGGAGAGACTCAGCAGGTATGAGACAGTCGTGCCCAGGGGTGCTGCTGTTGTTGATGGGTCCACATGCATAATACTACACAGAAACAGATGGATGAGAGTATGACAAAGTCTGGCAGATGACAGAAAGGAAATTGGTAATGTCTGTCTGATTTAATGTATTTTCTTTTTAAAATGTTCATCTCCTTCTGCCGAACGAATATAATGACACTTTCTTGCCAAAAGGTTTGTCAGGGAAGATGCTTGCGAATTTGCATTTATATTTTACAGCTAGACTTATCATAATCATCATGCTGCTGAACAAGATTAACCACAAGAGTACAATGAAGGGAGGAGGGCAAAGATGTTTTGCATGTGTGCTCATGTAAATCGCTGGGAATGTTATCAGTTCCACAGTGTTTTTAATCATGCTTTTTAATCGTACCGTGTGTGTGTGTGTGTGTGTGAGAGTGTGCGTGGGTGTGTGTGTGTGTGTGTGTGTGTGTGTATATATATATCTGGGATTGTGCATGCTTGTGTGCCTTGTTGTGTGCTTTCACCAGTCATGCCAGCTTGCTCTGACCCCGGTGACCCAGTGTCCCTGGCTCTGTTCCAGGTAGCCTGCAGTCCCAGCCTCTCTGTCTGCATAGTCTCACACAACACCACGACTCATTGCTCAGCAATGGCCATTTTTATCTGTTGACAAGAATAAAATTGAGGCGTACCAGCCATGAGTACCATTCTTTATCTTGCCTGTCATTTTTGGATCTCACTGTCTTGGAAGATTTTTTCAAGGAGTTAACAACTTGGTGTTTGCCTTCATGCTGACTGCTGATGTGTTATTCTGTTCTGAGTGTGGATGCCTTAATATTATTTTATTATCTGGCTATAAGCCATCTTTAATTTATTTGACACTGTGTGATACCTGTGAATAACATACAACTGTCACATTTTTCTTTTGTACTTGTTTGCGTGAGTTCATTAATGTATCAACAGTCAGCTATTCATTAAGATTTTGAAAGGCATTGACTGATGGAGATTTTTAAAGTCATACCCAGTGATTAGAGTGCAAAGATATTCAGCTGGTTACAATGGCACATTTAAAGAAATGTTGATTAATGTCTAAGGATCACTATGTTATTTTTCTTATTGTCAACAAATCACATATGATCAAAATCAATCAATCACTCCCATTTTTAGCCACTTTACACTGTTTTCTAGTATGGGATATATTAGTATATTTTAAAATGTTACTAATTACTTTTAATGCTCTTCATGGCAGAGATTGGGACTCGAGTTTGAGACTCGTCGTCAAAAAACTTCAGATTTGACTCGGACTCGAGGTGCGTGACTCGTTAACAATGTTTTTTTTTAGGAAATGTCTGATGAGCGTGCTGTTATTCCCCTCCCTGCAATACCTATAACCTGCCTACGTAACACATACTAGGTACAGTCCCAATCATCAGTTACAACATCAATAAATATTAATGAGCCTGTTTCAGAAGCAGCCATGCACGCCCAAGCCATGACATTGCCTCCACCATGCTTCACAGATGAGCTTGTATGCTTCGGATCATAAGCACTTCCTTTCTTTCTCCACACTTTGGCCTTTCCATCACTTTGGTAGAGATTAATCTTGGTCTCATCAGTCCATAAGATTGTGTTCCAGAACTTTTGCGGCTCATCTTTGTACTTCTTTGCAAATTTCAATCTGGCCTTCAGATTCTTCCTGCTGATGAGTGGTTTGCTTCTTCAATTTCAATTTAAATTTTATTGATATAGCGCCAAATCACAACAACAGTCATCTCACAGCACTTTTCATGAAAGAGCAGGTCTAGACCATACTCTGTGATGTTATTTACAGAAGCCCAACAATTCCCACCAAGAACAAGCACTAGGCGACACAGGCAAGGTAAAACTTCCTTTTAAGAGGCAGAAACCTCGAACAGAACCATGGCTCAGGGTGGACGGTCATCTGCCTCGACCGGTTGAGAGAAGTCCTCCCCCACAGGACGTAACGTGATGCATTCCCGGCTGTTTTTCGCTACTCTACACATCGCGACAGTGGTAGGTGACTGGTTACAGCAGGATTAGGTTTTTTTTCCCTTTTTGGATAACGTAAGCTACTCATAGACTGTATGAAGCTACAGTGTGTTTGTTTATTGTAAAGCATTTTGCAAGGACATAGGTTTGCATTTGTCTTAACATGTCGACGACGCTCAGCTTAGTTATTTGTCCAAAAGAAGATAAAATGATATCGTTTAGACCGTTCGGTGTAGCTTTTCAAACTTAAGTTAACGTTAAACAGTGTGCAAAGACTTTGCTGGCTGTATGAATCGATCTTAGTCGAATTGAAGTTTATGTACTACGACAGTGTTTCGTACTCTTTCCTGAAGAAAGTTTCCCCCTGTCCTGCATGATTTAATTTCTCAGGGATTTAATTTCCCCCTGCTTCAACACAGCTAAGTGAAGCAGCTTCAGGATTCATAAAGAGTTGATAGTTTGAACCAGCTGTTTTGGAGCAGTGAGATATTTAACACACATGGTTATTTAAACACATAAAGATACTACTCCTCACCACAGCCACTGTTGGCATATCCTAATTTGCGTGATTTAGATGTACAAATATTGATAGTGGTAGATATTTTGACGGAACATGCCAAGACCCATGTATTCAGACTTTTAAAAATGTTTTGGATCATGCAAATCAGTCAACCAAGAAATCAGTGCTGCCAACTCCTTTTCTAACTGTGTAATGAGTATACAGTGAATAAAGTAAACGTATTATTACATTAGGCTATTGTCTCCATTCATTTTTAAAAAGTGGATATTTACAAAATTATTGATACATGTATACATGTTATATTGCATGTGTTCATTTTTACGTATTGTACAGTTTGATAGTCCAGCAGGCTTCTAGTTACGGTCTGAGCTCTTATTCATGCATCTGTGTGTGAGTCAGTAATTCATTTACCAACAACCATTATTTTTAATGACAAGTGTACATTATATTAATAAGATAAACACAAACACTTCTTCCAAACGAATTATGCCGCGCACCGCATGAATGTCATTACAAGATGATTAATAATTAATATGATACCATAAAGGGCGGATTGGCCGTTTCTCCTTGAGCAGTAGTCTTTGTTGGTTTATTTCAGGCTTTTAAAAGTATCACACACATTTGGGGCAAGTTGTGGGCTGCTGTGTGTGAGAGAAAGTGTTGACCACATAATGAGCAATGAAGTTTCTAGCGGGCTTCTATTATTTATTTATTAATCCCGCTGGCAACGTCCGTTATACTACACACCCCCAGGAAGCTCAAATTGTAGTCTAGTTTCCACAGTTGTCCGTTTTTCCAATTAAATTCTGATTGCATTAAAAAGTTACTCTTAATCAACGACAAAGTTTTTCTGTGAATAGATGTGGCTAGCTGTGTGGCCGGAATTAAGGTCATATTTTGACAGAATAAATAAATATTTCCTGTAAAAAAGATACTGTTACTAGTTGAATGACTGAAACGATATACAGTGGGCTTTGTTGCTACATTGGCATGTTAAGTGCTAAGTTAAGTAGAATAGGCTAAAATCAATATACTATTTAACGTTAAAGAATTAGCCTGCTATTTTCTCGTTACAATGTTGCCTAAAGAATTAAATATAAATAAACGGCAAAAACCCTCCCCCTATGTCTATGTGAGATAATTTTTGAATCCGTTTCCTGTCAAATCGCACACCTTTATTTTGTAGTTTTTCTGTTTACTGTCCTGACTGGCCTGACAGTGGGGGTGGCCTGACAGAGGAGGTCTGCAGCGGAAGTGGCCTTACAGTGGAGGTCTGCAGTTGGACCCTCTTGGACCGGTTGGGGGTGAGGGAGAGAGAGAGAGAGAGAGAGAGCAACAGAGAGAGAGAGAGAGGGTGGGGGCGGCCTACACAGTATACACATAGAAGTACAGTAAAGACAGTAAAGGTAATCTTGTGGTGTGGACTCTATATTTCTGCTTTCTGAGTCTTCTTCCAACAGTATATTGCGATACCTTCACCTCTGCAC
Source organism: Lepomis gibbosus (assembly GCA_029875015.1). Lineage (NCBI taxonomy): Eukaryota > Metazoa > Chordata > Actinopteri > Centrarchiformes > Centrarchidae > Lepomis > Lepomis gibbosus. The sequence goes on from JAPMOB010227974.1 coordinate 10,741, forward strand.
TGTGGAGGTCGGTGGTGATGTCACTTGCTGATGTTTTGGGGGTTTTCTTCACAATCATCAACTACTGTTGTTTTACTTGCCCGACCTGTACAACGTCTGTTGCTCAGTACACAGGTAGTTTTCTGTCTTTTTCAGGACATTCCAAATTAGTGTGCTTGCTATGCCCAATGTTTGTCCAGTGGCTCTGGGCGATTTTACTTATTTTCTCAGCTTGACAATGGCTCGCTTTTCTCCCATAGACAGCTCTCTGGCCTTGTTGTTGTTTTATCTTCTTTAACCTTTTAACATTCCAACGGCCCACCCATGGGCCATCAGGTCCTGGCGGCAGCTTTCGGTATGTGCACACAGCTGCTATGTTAACTTCATACTCATATGATACATCGTTTGAAAGCTGTGTTTCTACCAGTGCAAACCATTTCAAGATACAGTCACCACAGCGGGTGCAATCAGTGCCTCTGTCAGACCAACTAGTACAATCAAACTTGACGCAACTCACCTATGATGCATCATAGTAATCCACTGATCGATTATATTCCAGGAAGGGCCAGCCTCTATTATTTTGTGGGTAGGCTGACACTTCGTGTAGCCCATAAAATTCTGAAAATATCAATATCCAGCTTTAAGTAGGAAGCTCATGATCTACAAGCAAAAAAACACATCTGCGTCAAGCTACCAGCTAATACGGAGCGATGCAGCAGCCGCCTGCCACCAAAGGACAGTGTTTAACTTTAACTTTGGATATGCCTTGAATAGGCATTTTGCATAAATTTTACAGGAATGTTAAGAGGTTAACAGGAAATGCAGTCAGTCTTTTATAGGTTTGAACCAAGGGTGAAAACTTAGACTAGTCATGCAGAGCTATTTATGTTGGACAGAACACGGCCACATGTGAGAGAGAACAACAAACACAAGCAGCTGATGTGCCATTCATCATAAACTTTGGCTTTAAGATTTCATAAAACAAGGACCAAACAAAGAAGCGCTGAACGCAAAATAGGTTCATAACCTGAGGTTAGTAAACGTGTTTAGCTCAGCATTGGCCATCTAATGTTAGCTTGCTTCTTGCTTTAACTATGACCTATAGGAGATTAGGTCCAACTGTCGTTCGTTCTTCTGGAAGTCTATTCTGACAGGTTTATTGTTGATCATATAACATTACATTACGGTTTGGGGTGGGGGTGTGGAGGTCTCTTGCTCAAAGACTTGTGAGCATGTATACTTTATGACCGCTTGCCCTATCTGATATCTGACCTTTTAGTACCGTACGCACTGGCACATACTTTGAGATCTGCAGGCAGATCTCAAAGTATGTCTGTATCAGAGACCTGGCTGAAAAGCTAAAGGGGACAGAGCGTTTGCAATCAGGGCCCTGAGACTCTGAAAAAGTCTGCCCGAGGAAGGGCAGAGGTCAGCCGAGTCAGTGAACTCTTAAGTCCCAACTTATAAAATACAGAGAGCCTTTCCTAGTTAAATTTTACTTATTATTGTTATTATTATGTATTTAAACATTGGTGGTTCCCAGATGATGTATCCTAATGTATTTGATGATCCCATGACCTTTCCTGTCATACTGCCTAAGGATGACAGTTGCATTTTTCAGTGAATTATCTCAAGAATTATTTGATGAATTGCAACAAAATTTTGTACAGATGTTCATGTTCCCTTCAGGATGAATTGCAATAACTTTGGTAATCCCCATACTCTTTCTCTAGCACCATACCCTTCAAAATAAATGACATCCCCACCATCTTTTCCTGTACTTTGTGTTTAGAAGCAGTTAGCATGTTAACACACTAAACTAAGGTAGCGTGGTAAACATTATACCTGTTAAACGTCAGCATGGTACCATTGTAATTAGGAGCATGTTAGCATGCCTCACAGAGCTGTTAGCATGGCTGTAGTGTATATTTTTCATATTCTATAATATTTTTTGGACAACAATAGTGCTCTATGGCACAGGTGAATAGGCCATCCGGCTTTTAATGTACATGCAATACTTTAATCAGGTTAATTCACTGTTGGTTGTGCTAATTTGTAGATTATAAGAAATATATGGATTAGTATAGTAAAATAGCTGGTCTCCTCAATAGACACAGCAATTAGCCACCCTTTAAACCCTGCCAACCACATACTTTTAGATTGGTTGGATCATGAGTGACAGAGTGGAAGAGTGTGGCAAGTTGCTCTCATTTGGTGACAGCCAAAGATGAATCTTTTCAAGTGCTCGTGTGCGGCCTCACAGAGCAGTGTTTTCTGGACTATTAGCTACACAAGCAGCATTAGGCAGATGAGGTAGACTCTCCTCATATCTTGCCATACGCCTGAGGCAACAGACAGAGGGAGAGACTTCAAAGTCTTCTGATAAGGAGATAGACACCTCATGCTGAACTTGAGGAACCTTGACAGATTTAATAGAGCAAAGGGTCTTGTGCTTGGTTGCTGATGGACTATTTGCCTCTAGCTTAATATGGTCAACAATTTACTCATTATGATTACGTAGACTGCTAAATATACATTGACATTTTTTGGACAAAAACCTTTCAAAATGTCAATATAATCTATTTGTTTTTTGCAGGCTCCTTGAGGGTTTTGCAGTCTCCCCTATTAACATACTTTACCCTTTCCTCCCAAGATCAGAGCTGCGATTGTGTGTTGTAATTTGCGGTGGAGGGTAAGATGCTGTGAAGATGAAATGTGGGTTTGTGTGGACTGGCATGGTGAAGGGGGAAGGGTGAGGAGGTTAGTCTGTTTATGTGAGTGGATGTGTGGAAGTACGTGTGCATGTGCTTGGGTGTTTTTTTCGGTGATTGGGGGGGGGGGGGTTGGTTGCCTTGTGGGACCTGCCTCTCAGTGTAATTGAAAAATGTGACCTGGAAAATGTTTGCCCAGCGGAGCATGAAAGTTACCTCTACAGCGACGGTAGTGTGCGTGGAGGCGGCTCGCCTGGCCCCTGACAGGGTGAGCCCCGTATTGGGTGGGAGCTCACGTTAAGAGCCACTTTATCCCTTCACCACATGCAGAAAAATGCATTATTTAATAGTGCTAAAG
>JAPMOB010227976.1:0-27135 GCA_029875015.1 Lepomis gibbosus
AGTGACAAGCAGGCTCTGCATGCACAGTGAACTAGCAATCCCAATATTATTCTCAATCAGTTGATCAATTCTTTTAGGATACTCAATTATTTTCAAATAGAGCAACTGAAGTAATCTGGTGAAACTTCCTCTATTTTTTCATATCGCAATATATATCACAGAAAAGAAAAGTATTGCAATGTTAGTTTTTTCTAATATCGTGCAGCCTTACATACCACCTGTAAGTATTAACACGTATCTCTTACATGTTACTTATTTCTTGGGGATCAACAGCTGAGTAAAGTGACTTGATGGAGAGAGAAATAGTTACAGAATATAAAGCTACACATAAAACCACAACTTGTAATTTTTACAGAACATCTGTTTGCGTACTGCTTATACAAACCAAAGTGGCTAAATATGTCCAGATAGGCAGATTTAGGAACTTTGGAGAGATCTTTTATGCTAAGCTAAGCTAATTGACTCCTGTCTTGCTGCATAGTGAGTGCACAGACCTATAACTCCCAGAAAGAAAGTGAATACGTGTATTTCACATAAAGTTAAACTATTACTTTAATCATAAGAGAGAAGTTTTTAAGAAGAAGTTTTTAGATGTAGTTAGATAATTAGATGTCACTTAGGGTGCACTTTTTGAAAAACAGTTAAACACAGTAAAACAGTTAAAGTGTTTAAACCTGAATTTATACAAACCTGAAAGTGGGCACATTCATTAAATCAACAGGTCAGAGTAGCTGCGATTTATTGTCTTCACAACAATAAATAGCAGCTACTCTGGAACATTTGATCATGGTCTTCATCTGCAGTTGTCATGGTATTGAGGACGTTCACATGTTCTTTTATTTTTCCTTGTTTAAAAAAAGGAAATCTAACATTTCATAACTACAGGACAAACCCTATGTGCTGATGAAGATCATGTGATATGATGAAAACTCCAGAACAGCTACTAAATGGACTTTGAGGTCAGATTGGTTTGGTTAGATTGGTTTGTCGACTGCTGTTTCCAAGGTCAAAAACCAAATGTACCATTTAATGTTCATACTTTTTAAAATTACAATACATTTTCTGTAATCATAGGGCAGAAAACAAGCGAAGTCACAGTGAGGTCTAATGTGAATCATCCATGGTTCTGACTCGGCTGTGTAAGATTAAATCGAAGAGTTGCTCAAAATTAGGATACCATGACATGATTGCACAATAGCGTCAAATGACTAAAACCGTCGTGCTTCATTCCTGCTTTGAGAGTGCATCTATTTTAAGAACATTACGTATTACTCTGGGCCTAATCTCAGTGGATTTTCTCTTTTTAAATGTCTATGTAAATGCTGCATTTAGTAAGTGAATCCAATGGGGAACACACATACACCTAAACGCACGCTCCTGCATCACTCACATCATCTCATCTATGCATGTCACAGCCAAAAGAGCCAATCAATTCTCGACATAAATACTCCATATTAATTTATATTGTATCCCGTGATGGCTGCTGTCAGATGCCAGGCTCGTATAGAATATCTATAGCCATGGTTTACTTACAGATCAAAATCAATACTTTAATGGGAGTTTAAATCATGTATATTGCCTCCTGTTAACTCTGAAACTCACTACATCTGCCTGAGTGTTTGCACTGGCGTAAATGTTGAATTGGTTTTACGGACTCACACAGCGTTTGTATTATTAAACACCAAAGCATGAGATGTAATACAGAGAAGAAACATCATGTAGCGTTTATATACTGTATTGAATAGTAGAGGTTCTCTGATCCAAAGCAGTGACAAAAAAAAGAGAAGGTGAAATGAATGTAGTGGATTATCAAATTTCTCTGAACGTAGCAGTTTCGTATCAATAATAAGCGGAATCTCACAATGGACAGATCAGGATGTTCCTGCATCTCCTGATGCTTTTTAGCTTTAATAAGAAAGATTAGATTTATTCTTCTAGTCAGCTGATGTTATTCTTGTCAGAGGGGCTTTTGGGATTCTAGGGGTGATTGCAATCTTTTGATTTATTTTGTCAGTTATGATGGATGCTTTGGGTTTTGGGAAATTTTTTTGTTATTTTTCCGTAGTTGAAAAAGTCATGATCTTTTTTTGTTTCTCTGTGTGCGGCTTGAAAGTCAGCATTCTCTTAAGTTATAATACTTAAGTTTTCAGTCCTGGTTGATTTGGTGACACCCTTGATTACTGGTAGTAACAGGGAGTGTAGTTTAATACTACAGAAAATACTCCTTGAGCTACTCAAAACAGCAGAAGAACAATTGGTGTATCAGTGCAGCCAAACAAACTTCAGCTAAAAGCTCAGTGTGGCGGCTGCTTCTTGTTATCTTGTTAAATCTGTGTTAATGAGCCCTTCTCCTTTTGTAGAGATAATCCATCCACCTCACAGGTGTGGCAAATCAAGATGCTGATCAGACAGCATGGGTATTGCACAGGTGTGCCTTAGGCTGGCCACAGTAAAAGCCCCCCTCCCGCCCCAGACTCACCTGGATCCACCCAGACCCACCTGTGAGGTGGATGGAATATCTCAGCAAAGTTGAAATAAACATTCAATTCGCGGGCAACAGCTCTGTTGGACATTCCTGCAGTCAGTGGCATTGTGCTGTGTGATGGAACTGCACATTTTGTGGCCTTTTACTGTGGCCAGCCCATAGACTGTATATAAGGAATGGACGTAATCATCGTGACGTCACCCGTTGGTTTGTGGACTGCCGTTTGGAAGCCTCGAGTTTGGCCAATAGAGCTCCGCCATGTCGAGTTTTTGCAACCAGGAAGTGCCCAATCATAGATAATCCCGCCCTGAAACATACTCTGCTTTGTGGTCTATTTAAAATAAATGAGACCATAATTTACTAAATAAACATCATTTTGTATTGAAGAAGACTTGAAACTAGCGTCTGAGACCATAATCTCATCAGGAAAGTGTTTACTGGGGTAATTATTCAGCTGAGAAGTAGGGTCATTTTCCATTATTTCTAATGGAGCCAGACTTGTTTTTGCAACCAGAAGAGTCGCCCCCTGCTGGATTTTCAATAGAATGCAGGTTTCAGGGACTTCAGCATCAGCTTCATGTTGTAGACCGGAAGTTTCACGCTTGGGCCAGCCTAAGGCACACTTGTGCAATAACCATGCTGTCAGATTTGTGAACAATTTTTGAGAGAAACAGGCCTTTTTTGTACATAGAGAAAATCTTAGATCTTTGAGTTCAGCTCATGATGAATGGGGACAAAACAAAAGTGCTTATAATTTTGATCATTGTAGATGCATTTTAGCGTTAACTGCCGCGACAAATACATACAGTTGAATGCTTTTAATGTGAGTTAGTAGCAGCAGTAAACGTTCGGTTTGCATTAGGAATAACTAAGTACGGCTCTGATATTGTGTAACGAGAGTGAACAGATTTCAGTGAGATAAAAGGAAAAACAATAATGCTGACTACATGCATGCGTCTTTTCCTATTAATCCCCAGTGCATAGGTGGGCTATTTCAATCATCAGCGTGTAAATACATTTAATGGCTATTGCTGAAAGAAATATGACTATAAATAGTACTGAAAGAGTTTGATTTCATGAAAATCTTAAGAATTGTAATTCAAAATCCACAAACATTTTTAGTAGATGATGTTCACAAAGCAATTACACATTAGCATTTGTCACATATCATGACTTTGTGTCATCTTGTTTAGGATGTAACCTTGATGATCTCAGGAAGTGGTCGTGTCCTTTATACTGAACGCTGACCTGACAGACTCGCCCAGTTCTGACACACTGCATTGCTCTAGATTTTCACCCAGGCTCGACATGCTAAGCCTTTTTGGCTTGGTAGTGACCTTAATCTGAACCTGTCTGTTCATAATTTAACTTGGATGTTACTAAAGCATTTCCACGCTGACTCTCTGGTTTGTGCCGCAACACAGAGATACAGCATTTGCCAGGAAGATAAGGGAAGGCAGTGATTGGCCTTGGCATTTCTAGAATGACCTAGATTGTAAATTGAATCTTGTCTAGCGCTGATAACCCTGGGAGAGTGAAATTTACCATTCACAGCTGCACTGAAGGTGTTTGCTGTTTTAAAAGAGGCAGGCACTTCAGGTCACTTCATACTGACCTAAACCTTGAGTTTGCTGTTGGTTTCATTTTCTCTCCTTGTGGGCTTGTGATGCTACAATGCTCTCTGCAAAGGCCACTGGGGAAGCTGCATTATAGATGAGCCACTTGACTCTATAGTTGTCAAACCCCACTGCTATTTTGGCTCTATATTTTCTTTGATATTGGCCCACACAAGTACAGAGGTCATTTGTATCACTGCCATGCAGCATTTTGATGTACAAAGATACAATTTACATTTTATTCTCATACTTTAAGGGTCTTTAGACACACTAGAGACACATTTATTTTGAAAAGAATTAAAAGCATAATTTACATATTTTAGGGCCTTTTAACACCCTGTTAAGATACAACTTTATTCACTTGTGCACAATAGCTCTGCCATCAGATCCTTGGGATTTCCTTCCACTCTGACTGTACTGGGTGTGGTGCTGTAGGTCTAAGTAGAGACAGCACCAGCCACAGTGTTTTTTTCTGATAGTATGACTTGTAACTGCTGACCTGCCCAGGTCTTACTGAATGTTTGCTCAGTGTAAATACAGCAAGGAATCATTTTTCTCCTGCTCGCTTGTACTTTGACTTCTACTGATCCGTTTAGACATGGCCATTTTGACATGCCTTCTTTTCTCTCTGTTTTTTTTTAATCCTCCGCCCACATAAGTGGCTAAAAGCCAAGGTAAGTCTGGTTTGTCACATGACCTATTTTACTATAATGCATTATTGATAGAGTCGTCAAACTCCCTTGTACAGCAAACTCCTATAGATGTGGTCATTGTTGTCATTTCCCTTGTTATTCCCATTAACCAACTTGTAATGTAGTCCTCTTAGCCCAGCACACACAGTCTGAGGCTCTGTAACACCTTCCCTGTCAGTTTACCAACTCTGTTGTCACTTAATTTACATGTCGTGTAGTTGTCCATAAATCCTTGTAGGCTTCCCAGAGAAAGCACATACCGTGTATCTTTAAGTATGTGAAATTTGCAGTGCTGCAAATCCAGATGTTGCTAAATTCCAAGCTTTAGTTATTTAGCTTTTTGGTAGTTACATGTTTGTTAAGACGTGTGTTTTGTAAGAAGACTAGCTGAAAAAACACAGATTTCAAACCTGCAATCAGCAGCAAACACCCTGTGCCTGAGTTAAACACATGTTGGGTTACATAACCCCTTCAAATATTACCAGCTGAAATGTATACATCTATGCTGTTGAAGAGTCTTCATCTGGGAAGCCTATAAATTTAGATTTTTGTCACACAAATAGTAATCACTCACAGCGCCTGTAGTCATTTGTTTGTTAAATAAACGTCATTGAGGTTTTTTTCTTCTGACCACAGCAACATGGAAACAATCAGTCAATCAGAGGAGGAACACTATCGAGGACCAATCCGCCCACGCAGAAGCCGCCCAGCCCTCCCATGTCAGGGCGTGGCACGATCGGGTATGATTTCCATTTTAGAAACCATGAAGGGAAGACTAATCCTCTAATTATCAAACAAATGGGGAAAAAAAGAACTCTTTTGGGGGCAATTAAAGAACATGCAGTTAAAGGACATTTCTTTTTTGTCTTTTTTTTGAGGGGCATTTTTGCTTTTTTTAATAAATAAATAAATGTGACATGAAGAGTAACATGAAGTAACACAGTATGTAGTAAAATGAACAGCTAACAAGATGCCCCAGGACATACATTTTTCACTCAAGTGTGGTCGTGAGCTGTGTTTTGTGGTTTTGGGTGATTTACATATTTAAAATGACAAAAGTAATGTAAGTGAAGCCAGATAAAAGGGATCCAGAAAAAAAGAAAGGTCTGCTGGGAGCTTGCCTGAACTTTTATCTGTTGGTGTCAGACAGGTGTCATGCCCTGATGATGCAAGTCATCCTCTGATGCACACCAGCAGTCAGCGACACTAATCAGATATTAATTCCAAGGGTAAACTTCCAGCCTTTAGCTCACGGCACCAAGCTGGGTAAACTGATAGGATTAACAACACTCTAGTGAAAACTGTCTCGCAGTTTTGATAGTAGGATTTGTGCTGAATTATGACACTCGCGTCATTATTTGCCTTTCATTTCTTCTCATTTTTCGTCCGCTGCAGACGCAACACGTCCTACAAGACCCTGGAGCCAGTGAAGCCGCCCACGGTGCCCAACGACTACATGACCAGCCCTGCCCGACTTGGCAGCCTGCATGGGCAGCAGCACAGCCCCGGACGCACGGCGTCGCTCAACCAGAGGCAGCGCACACACAGGTAGATAAGAAAGGAGGAGGCCTGACAGTCTGTCACACATGCTCCAGCTGATATACAGATATACATGCTCAGTTTTGATATTGACTAGTTTGACAGTTGATTCATATTTATCAGTCATTTCTCAGGTTCAAGCTTCTCAAATGTGATGATTAACTGTTTTTACTGTTTTGTATCATTGTAAATTGAATATCTTTTGGACTGTGGCTTTAGACAAGCTAACAATTACAGGGTGCCATCCTGGGCCTTGTGAACTTTGAAGAGAGAAGTAGATTACATGAAACATTTCATAGACTAAACTATTCATCAGAAAGATAAATAAACTGATAATGAAAATAATTACTTGCAAGAAGACACTAATGAAGACACAGGCCTTGTGGCGTTACAGAGACGCTGGGACATCATGGCTTATGGAGAATCACAATACACCAATGAGGACTTGATGTGTAAGCAACATGTAGGATATAAACAGTTAATGAAGCAACTTTAAGAGTACTAGGTTAAATAGTTTTAAAGCAAATTAAACTTTTAAATCAATACTGGCCTCATAATATCAAACTGATATCTGCCAGACACTTGTATATAAACTTGTACAACAAACTTCATGGACAAAAGTTTCTAAAATCTGTAATTAAAATGTTAATCAACTTTGCAAAGTTTTTAATGGAGACCGAGACCTGTACTTTACTTTTTGTTATTTATTCTTTTTTTGGATAGATTTAAGTGGCATTATAGTGTCCCAGTGACACATTTTAAACACAGCACTAAATGTGCACTCAGTGTTTCAGTAATGTGAGAAAAGCATCTCTCCAAAACCACTAGTCCCCTCCATGCCAGGTGGTTCTAATCTCTTCATTTAGTTGAGCAGCTTAGAGCACTTTCGCACCTCTTCCTCCTCTCCGCCACACTAAATCCAGCATTTGTCTGACAAGGCCTGGAGGGTTTCTCACCGCGGCCTGAATCACTCTGATATTAATATCTGTGAAAGCCTGTGATATAGAGTGCATTTCCCAAAAAAAAAAAACGTAAGTCAACTGCAGCACGGAAACCCTTGAACACAGCTCCCAAGGAGTGTTACCCAGAAATCTCTGTACTGAAAAAGCGTGAGCCGCCTTCATCAAATTTGAGTTACGAGTGAAAGAATTCACCTCATTAGCTAAAAAGCCTGTTATGCTGACTGTGATGCTCATAAATATAACATCACTTTTAATTCTCTCTACCCTCGCCCAACTTCTCGTGTATGTTTGCACAAAGCTGCTCATTCACACAGAACTTCCCCAGAGCTTCTTCTACTTTTTAACAATTAAAACCAAACTCCATGTCTTCTTGTAATTAGTGGCTTTAGATGCTTAAGGGCTGCGGAGCAACAACAATGCGAATGTGCAGATCTTTGGCTGCTCAGCATCACTGTTACTGATCTGTGGTTTAAAGCCACCCTAATGTCACTTTTCCAAACTGACACTGTCCCCATAGTGGAGCTGTACCCGCCCTGCTTCAGCTAATTTTGCTGTGGCATCACTATTTGATTACAGAGGCTTGAAGTAGGCTGTGCTTATTCAGCTCATCCGTCTCTGCCATCCTCAACTGAGGTCTAAATTCAATATAGGCGTCTGCATGTTCCTGCGGTGTGTTCTCCTATTATTATCTAATATCTTTCTGCGGGAAAGATTACACTGTCATATGCAGGTATCATTGAAACGTCACCATAGTATCCTGACTACCAGGATTCCAGATTTTAAGTATCCAAATTAAAAGGCTGCATTTAAGATAGATCAAAATGCAATAAATACTCCAATCTGCCTTTCCCACTTTTTCAGAAGTGTGCCAGCTAAAACTACTATCCTTCCACTTTGGTCCATTTTAAACCAAATTATAAAGTAATTAGGGTCAAGGGGCTAAGGCGTCCCCTAGTTTGTTTCCAACCGAGGACCTTTGCTGTGTCATTCCTCATCTCGCTCCCATCATTTCATCTCTCTACTGCAGTCTCTCCAGTAAACACATAGTTCAGTGATGTAAAGACATTTGATATTATTTCCCTTTTCATAAAGGAACTTTTCAATGTGTTTTATTTATGTGTTTGGACTTTGAATATGCAGCAGGTCACCTTTACACATTTCAGCGTGATAAACATTACAGTGTAGTTAGTAGTGTGGTTTCGTTGGGGTCCAACGTGGGAATGAAGAGGTCAGAAAGGGTCTGGATTATGCACACTGTTTGTAACCTTATTAATCACCTCCTCCTGGTGACTGTTTTAAAGAACCAAAGATCTAAAATCCTGAACCCGCAAACACGCCTACGTCATTTGTTGGAGTGACGTCACCAATACTTTTTTAATTGTGAACAATCCTGTATAACATCTGCAAGCTCAGTGCACTTTTTGTTTGCAAGATGGCTGAATGTTAATTTACAAGTGGTCTGAAAATATTTTGCAATTTAGTTGAATTTGGTGTAATTTATCTTATATATGCCATAAGACAATGGAACCCACATGTTAAAGCACTTCAGGAAATTTATTACATTTACATTTATTCATTTTATCCAAAGCGACTTACATTTGCTGTATTTGTCAGAGGTTGCACACCTCTGGAGCAACTTTGGGTTAAGAGTCTTGCTCAGGGAAACGTTGGTGAATATGTCACAGTGGGTAATTGAACCCGGGTCTCTTACTTATGCACATCTAAAACCTCAATAACAACGGTCAGTCTTTGTAAGAAAGGAGCTTTCAGTCTTTTTCATCTTAGATTATGTTCTAGGCTACTTTGTAAGTCCGTTTTTCCCTCTCGTGTCAATTTATTAGATAAAATTAGTTTCTTTTTTATTCAATAATCAAAATTGAATTTTTTTAATCAAAATAAACATTTTATATACTATAAAAGATGTATGCATACACATACAGTGATACAGTGTACACTGTTTTTGTTTGGTCTTTTTACTATTGGCTGTATCGCCAGATTCAGTTGAAAGCTACGCATGCAGAATCTGAAACGGTGGGTGTGCAGGGGCTCTCTGGCGCTGCAGGTCGATGATCTTGCTTATGTCAAATCATATGATGTCACAATGCCTAAGCACTTTTTACTTTTTACACGTTGTTCTTACTTTTTGTTCCCTTCACTGAGAACAGTGTATTTGTCTTCATTTGGTTCCAGGGATTTTTGTCAGCTGTGAGCAAGTGAGCTGGAACTTCTCTAAGCCCTGCTGCATGTCACAGACAGTTGCTTTATAAACAACTCCGCATTGAGTAGAGGCTGAATGAGCGAGGCAGGCAGGAAGGTGGAGCAGAAGAAATGGAGCTGAGTGCTTTTATTTCACAGCGAGCGAGTTGAAACAAAGGGGACGCGGAAAGCAAAAGCTGGGGAAGAGATAAATGGGTTAGTGAAGGAACGGGTGAGTTATAGAGGGATTAGAATGGATAAATGCAGAACATGCAGATGGGGGAGTGAAGCATGCCATTCACTTCACAATATTGTTTAGCCTTTATTTCGACAGACACTTAGCTCCCACTGCCACCAACATCCTTCAGAGGGGTAACCCCTGCTGGCTGTGCCTGGAGTGCCCCAGGGCTCAGCTGACACGGATCAGAGAGGAGGAAAGGGGGATGATGGGAAAAGGAGATAAAGAGATGTGGGGGGAGGTGGGAGCGAGCAGGGGTTCAGAGGGCTGGAAGGAATCAGAGGGGACTGGGGGTGAGGGGCGAGGGAGACGAATGGGGAATCACTTAACAGGCAGAGAGGTCGAGGGATGGTTAGGGGAGAGAGGTAGGGAGACGTATCGGTTGAAAAGCAGGGATGAAAGGGGCAGAAAGGGGTGGGGTGAGGGGCTGGAGCAGAAATGAGGATCAAGGCTGGCCCGAGAGAGTGATTGAGAGCTGGAAGGGGGGGATTTAGTTGGCCAGGGCATTGATCTAAGAGCCCCGGGGTCAAACAGAGGGTGAAAAAGCGCTTATACAGGCCACTGCAGAGCTGACACACATACTATACTCCCATGCCCTATATCCTCAGAGGCGTTACTGACAAAATTAGAGTGATAGATATGACGGCCAAGTTTAAAATGATTTGTTATTTGTTTATCCTGCCTCTTAACTAGAACTATAAAATTGGTGAATTCACTTTGTTGTAATGCAACCTTTTGGACCATTCTCAATCATCCAAGCCAGCAATTAATTGATTTCAGAAACGATCACATTTCAGCAATGAAACCTTCAATATGGGCGCATTTCACATGTGACAAAATGTTAAAATATTCATATGTGCCTTTTTTGTTTTGTTAATTGACTAATGCTCAATCAGTTATTTGTATCAGCACTGTTAATATTGACTGGCTACATGAGCAGCATCTGTGGCTGTGTGAACACTGGTCTCATAAAGCCGGCATGCATCATGTCTTTGTTTCCTTTAGTTCATTCACTAACTCCACAGCATTTGAATAGATTGTTGTACATGATATGAGCCTTTGCCAAACAAAGTGTTTTGTAGTTTTGGATTCACCCTTTCTTAATGCCAGCTGCTAAATAAAAGCAGAACTTATTATTAGACTAAACACAGAGAGCGCGTATGATAGTCACTGGGAATTAAAGCAAGATATTTTTAGGTGTTTTACATGAAACTATAAGTGTTAACCCTCGATTATATTCTTTTTTAATCGGTTAGTGTGACTGATTCAAAAAAGTCGTCACTCATGTCCTACTCACCTAGGCAGGTCACTCTGCTGCTCCCTCCTAACAAGCCAATAGACAGAAACAATAATTATGAGAAAAGATGTGGACACTCCGATGCTTGCTGTACTTTAAAGGCCGATATGAAGTTTTGCAGAATTCAAAATAGGACAATAGCAGCGCCGTCCGTTTATCTGCAGTATTAACCTGCTGTGCAGTCTGAGCAGGTTGCCCTGAATAAAACGATGTCCTCTTTCTCTTCTGCCTGTCTCCTCCCTCAGTGGAAGCAGCGGGGGTAGCAGCAGTAGGGAGAACAGCGGCAGCAGCGGTACTGGCATTCCCATCGCCGTGCCTACACCCTCCATCCCCAACTCTGGACCAGGTGAGCTTTGCTAGCTGCACATCATGCGCTGACGGTGAACACAGGGCTGTCAGCCTTTCTCCTTGGTATTAAGTGAGTGCAGGATTGTACTCAACCAGCTTCAGGCTTTTTGTAAATCCTGCTTTACAGAGCTGCTAGCCCGCCTAACAATTCCATTAGTTGTTTTTTTTGTTTGTTTTTTTTTTTTTTACAAACGCTGGTTAAAAGAACATGTTTGAGTATGAACCCCCCCCCATATCGCTGCTATTTATAGTCCACAGACTCTAAACTATGACCGGCAATTACGAGCATACAGGCTATGTTGAGAGTTTACTTTGGTACATATATAAAACAGTAAACGTGTCTGTGTCCAATTTTAAGTATTTGCATAAATTGCCCAATTAAGAAATTCAAAGCAACAAACAAGGAAACAAGTTTATTTCTGTAAGTATTACATATCTGATAGCAATAATAGGTATTACTTGACATGGTGTAAATATGACTATTGCTATTTGCAGTTTGTGACACTACGCTACACAAAGCCTATGTTTACCAGACGGGGATTATGGAGGCCCATTGTGTTCTAAGCACAGTTGATTCTCTATCCTACTGTGTAAATAGGCCAAGCTGCGTTAGGCCTGCTGCTTTATAGTGGAACAGTAGGCCCACATAACACCAAGCACAAGCTACACATAGCACTGCATTACACCAGACACAAGCCTTAGATGCTGTTTAACTTTTGCAAATGTTTTCAGCCGAACAAGAAGTACTTCAGGTTTGTGTACCCAGGATCGGGCCAGCAACACAGTACTAACCACAGCTCTCCCTGCAAGCTGGTCGCTATGGAAACACTCAATTCATACCACAGAGAAGTGTGTGTGTGTGTGTGTGTGTGTGGAGCAGCGCTGCGCCTTGACAAAGTCGAGGTGCTCTTCCAGCCCCGAAGGGTTCTTGAGTAGAGAGATGTGATGTTATGTAACAGCGTAGAGGTGCAGGAGGCGAGCGAAGCCAGACTCTGTTCTGCCTCTGCTTTAAATGGTTACTAATGGAAATACTCCTTTCAGTCCCGCCCATGTTCGCTCCCCCGGGAGTTCCTCCGCCTCCCCCACCACCTCCCGCTCCTCCCCTGGCAGGGTTCGGCCCCCCAGCGCCACCACCACCACCTATAGGTGAGACTCCTCGACGTCAGAGGCAGCCCCCGTCTCCTCTGCTGCCCGGACGGTGGTTAATCAGCACGTCTAATTTGATCTTCGCCTGGTGGAGATGTACAAATCAGGGTGTTGTGCGTGTGGATGGGCGTCTGACTGTTTGTACACACTGCAAGCTAGACCTTCTGATCTTTTATGTAGAATCATGTCGTCACGGCAGGGCGTGTTTTGTACAAACAAAATTAGGCTGCCCATGATGAGCTAAAAATCAAAACACAAAACTTCAGTAATAAATACAGCTCTTCTCCAAACTTCATTTGAGATATTTATTTCTGCTGCGTTTGAATTTAAAATTTGGAGAACACAAAACATTTGAATATCCTGAATTTCTTACCATAACTTTACAGGTAGAACTATGACTCATTAGAGGAATGGAAATCTGATTGGCTCATGCGTCCTGATGGTGATGTTGAACTTCCACACATCAGGCAGATTCTCTGAATGTTCAGCTCTGGAAGAAATGGCTTGATGATCATCTTGCTTGCAGTGTGAACAGACTGTGTATGTGCTTCTGTTCGAAGACACAACAGGTTACATACTCCTGTGAGAAAATGTCTGGCTATGTTCAGTAACATTTTTCTCAATCATTGGTGGTGGTGGTGGTGGTACTCTGCTTCCTTATTCTTCACTGATCTGTTGTAATTGGCTAATAAAGAAGTCTCATATCATCTGAGGCCTGGCTTAGTAAATTAAGTTAACTGCATGAAGAATTTTTAAAATTGTTCATTTGCATTTTACCTCAACCTACTGTATATCTAGAAAAATATCCAACCCTGTTGGCTATCCGCACTGACAGTTCATTACTTTTATCAACCTAAATTCTAGTATAAATTTAAGCTATCTGGCCGCTTGTATGTGAGCAGTATTTCCATACAAAGATTTGAGTTTGAGACTCCTTTTGTACAGGTATGTTTGATGTGAGTTCCTTTACTTTTTACCAGAAAAGTGATTTTAGGTAAAGCTACATCAGGCAAAACCAGATTATAGCTTAAATCATAACTGAAGAACCCTTTTGACAATTTTATTTGCACAAAGGCAGATCTGGAGCCGGTTATAATGTAAGTTAATAATGTGGAAATATACGCGTCACTAAATTAAAAGCGGTTGCACCACATAAATAAGTGCTTTAGTACAGATTAATATTTTACACCAAGCAACTGCCAGATGTTAGTGTAACTGAACCAACTGACAAAGCTAACGCTAGCTTAATATATGACCCGTTTAGATTAGATTGTCGACATACTTGAACTGATTTAATAATTATATAAACTTGAGATATTTGAAATTGCATTTAACAACAAAACCAAAAAACAGCATGCCAACAATATTAGCCTAGCTAAATGACAAAATAACATTGATTAGGTTAGCATGTTTGGACATACAGTAATAGAGTTGACCTATTCTTAACTCTGAAACACACTTTTTTTTCCCATGTGTGCATATATAAATAAATAAAAGTTGTGACAGCTGTTGATACTGCTGTAACTTCCTGTTATGATAGTTTATTTCTATACACTGGACAACATTACATGCTGTATGTTTATTAGCAACAGGTTTACACATTAACAAATTGCTAGCAAAGAAATTTTTAATGGTGCAACCTGATTTAGTGAATCATTACTTTAAAATTAGCTAGTAGTTACAAAGAACTTAGGAAGTTTTCGTGTATTTACATTTAGCCCAGTCCAGGTGCATGAAGCAGTGAGCCGGCTGATGGCACATAGTGATTTCTGGGTAATGAAGTTGGAAAATATTAAAACATTAATTTGAGTGCTGCAAAAATGTTGTCTAATGTAACTTTAATTTACATGGGGTATTGACTCGGAGTCACTGACTTATACTGACTTTGATTTACTGTCAGAGCTGTGCAAGGCTGAAAAGCATCTTTTTAAGTTAACTATTGTGTGTGTTTGTACAGTGGCTGCTTATATATGATCGACTGCAATCTCGAGCAAGATGATCGCTTGAAACATGCACATTTTATCCTCAGAACATCAACATGCGCTTCCAGCTATAATTACTTCTGCCGGTGACAATATGAAGAAGTTTGTTTGCTCCTGTGTTCCTCTGAAGCTTTACTTCCTCTGGTTCCACCCATCCCTATCAGAGAGCAGGGCCTCTCCTGAGAGACAGCATGTTATCTTGAAATGTGAACAGGAAATACTCTCTTTAACCCTTTCTCTCCCTCTATGTTTTTGTCTTTCTCACACACACACACACACACACACACACACACAGCATCTATTATCTTCATATATTTAAACGTATTTAATGTTCAAAGAGATGATTCAGTTATTCTTAGACAGCCAGTGTAATCATACACGTGTGCACTCAATCATGAGCGCCCTCTCCCCTTGCGATCAAACTGACATTTATAATCATGAGTCAAAGTGTGTGAGTTATTTTCACTGCTACCTCCGTTGAAACCTGAAGGATCAGGCTGCTATGTTGCTGCTGTCTTCTCCTTTCCTTTTCTCTAAAGAACCCTCAGGTGCAGGATTTATTCAGATGACCTCTTGGGACTCTTGTGTTTGATTTTACCCTTGTGAAATATCTGTGTGTAACTGTTATCATTTAACGATTTCTGTTACTTCCCTAGCTCGCCTGCTTCCTTTAATTGGTTATTGATTGTCTTTCATAAGGTGTGGGGCTCTAATCAGAATTTGAAAGCTCACATTATCTTTTACAATCTTGATGATTCATGATTTGGGTGCTTTTTCCCCCCTCTTCTGTCTCCTCTATCTACCCCCCCCCCATCCCTCTTTGGTCTTTCCTATCTTTCCTCTCATCCTTCCCTGTCTTTCGGGTGCTTCTAGTGGTGGCTCCTGGGCCTGGTCTAGGCCCTGCTCCAATGTCCCAGTTTGGAACCATCTCGCGGCAGATTTCGCGGCACAACCCCTCCAACTCTTCTGTCTCTATGGTTTCGGCCACGGGCACCTACCGCCGGGCGCCGTCGGTCACTTCCCAGTTCTCCTTGCAGCAGCAGCAGCAACTACAGCAGCAGCAGCAACAACTACAGCAACAGCAGCAGCAGCAGCAACATCAACAACAGCAGCCTCATATTAATGGAGGCACTCCTGGCTATGGCCAGAACTCAAGTAAGGCCCTTCTGTCCAGTCCCAGCCAGCTTTAAAGAAACTGTCATTGAAACAAAAAACAGTCACAAAATAAAGCAAGCTAGCCTTTGTAGCCACATAGCAATATTTCATATTTGCAAGTGAGGTACTGCTTTCTGAAGGTCAGACTTGCCAATTCTCGTCAGACTTTTCCCTTTTTAAGTCTGAAAGTGCAGGTTTTTTATCAGCCTTTAGTATTGATGCAGACTCCCTTGTCCTTGGGTTCTAAAGCAGATACAGTCTAGACGATCGATGTCTGCTAACAATGCAGAGTATGAGTTTCTAGCTTCGTGTAAAAGCATGGTCAGAAGTTAACCTGGTAAATGCAGATCTCCCTACATCACATGGATTTGATTCCTTTCTTCTAATCCCCCTTTTTTTTAACCTAGTGTTGATCAGTATCTCGATCCGTTGTCTGGATCATGACATCTGATTCCAGAGTCTTTGCATTTACAACTATTCTGTTTGTGATTCTGCCTGCAGAATAACATGCAAGTTAGTTAGGCGGTGCTAGCCGACTTATCAGCAAACAGGTTGAGAAAAGCATTGCTGTGGCTGGACATAATTTTATTTTTGAGTCACTTTTTTTTAAGGGAAAACTTGCTAGTTACGGCTTCTGTCTGCAGCTTGACATAACAGGAAGAAGCAGAGTTAAGTTACCTTTCAACTTGCTGGGAGGATTTTTCCCTTAAGAATGTGGTCACACTGTATGGGTTACATTTACACCTGGCTGAGATCAGATCACAATGGGAGCCAGACCCCCGCCAGATTGCATTCCAATGTGTTCTGTGTGCATTTACAACTGGCATTAACATGCCTTTTTCCTTAGACACACTGCATTTTAATGCCAGGGGTTCTAGTACATCTCCATCACGTGCCCAGATGTGCATTTACTGAACCATTGGATAATGTTTTCTGCCACTGTTCAAGTCTCAAGTGTCCCTAACTTGGAACTGATTAAATGATCAAGGAAAAGTCTGAAAAATGTTAAATAAGATTTCAAAATACTCTGTACATAACTCCAACAGGGGTGAAGGGGGTTCAGCAGGTTGATGAACATCCAAGGCAAACAGTGCCTCCTTCTGGCCATTGGCCCCCACTTCTTTTAGTGCCATTTGTGGGAACCATCTGACAGAGAAATGAGACATAATCTGCACTTTATCCTCTGGCCTCAGTGATTGACAGATACCATGTGAAATCTCATCACTCTCACAGACGTCACTGAACTTTTCAACCTTGCAACTCTATTGTCTGATCTGTGGAGACACTACAGCTACAGACAGCTGAATGTAATAATCTGAGGAGTATCGTTTCAGTAATCAGTCATTGTCTCTTTAAAATGTTAACAATCTCATTAGAAATTTATAATGTTTCTGTTAGCAGACAGGTTAAATAATTTGACCCAGCATTTCAGCTCTCTGTTGCACATCACTCTGTCCTATTAGATGTAAACAAGCTCACAATTCATGCAGTGTGGATGTCTTTGCTGTGTGTCAGTGTGGTGTTCGCTTGGGATTGGGGGCGCACTCTTAACTGTCGTCTGTACATTCTTGGTGACTGATGGGCTTTCTCTTATTTTTCCTCTGCCTTTCTGTCTTTTCTCTGCTGGCTTTCAGTGTCTATCGCTCCTCCTCCCCCCATGCCCCAGCTGACTCCACAGATACCTCTGACTGGCTTTGTGGCCAGGATGCAGGAGAGCAGTAAGTGAAGAGGCTAAGACATACTTTTCTCTTTATCTGTGCCAACTATTGCCACTTCCAGAACACCCGGCATGCACCGTGCTTGTTCATCCTCTTCCCCCATCTGTTGAGAACAATTAATACCAACAATGAACCATCCAAGAATGTGTCTCATTAGTGTCTCGTCATGGTTTATAGAACTTTATGAGTAGCTTTATCTTCTGTTTGGAGACGAGATTTATTTCTTCAGCTATGAAACTGCATTTAACACAGCTTTGTTAGTTTCTTGCTAGCAGTAGGGGGTTTATACATAGCTGCTGGAATAATCCCTCTTTTTAAAATATGTGCAGTGGAAAGGCAAGAAACTGAGACTGTCGAGGCTGCCACCTACTGTTTTTTTGTGATTTAGTGAGTCATGCAGGGGGTTTTATTGCTGACTGAAGCTTGGCATTCATATGCTGAATGTTCTTGTAGCGCTGCAGGGTTGACCTGAGGTGAATAATAATGTTTAAAGGGGAAAGTGCCAAAGGTCTCTACAAAAAAGGACTGGAGAAGATGGGACTCTTTGCTGCCCCCTGTCTAAAACCTGCTATATGGTTAAATATTACTATTGAGGAAGTATTAAGTTACTTTAATTACTGACAAAAAGCAACTTAAGATTTCTGTGGTGGTAAAATAATCTACATTCATATAAAGATGCTGTCATGCAAACTTCTAACCTACTAAATAGCATGGCTCAGAATGTAATAAGATCATTGAAGTGGTCATAAATCATGTGCAATTCCCTTTTTCCCCTATATGTGTGTGCCTGAAAAGTTTAACAGCCACATGAAGAGGGCAAACCACTTAAGAGGCTTTTACAGTTTGTCATCCTATTAAATTCTCCAACAGTTGTCTCGCCTGCTTGATGAATTTAATATTCAAATATCTTCCATACACACGGTTTTGCATGTTATTAATTCTGCATGATTCAACCGCCGCCGCCCTCACCAGGCTCATGACCTGTGATCCTTAACCTTTTGAACCTCACAAGGGAAATCAATTTAGTTAGCTGTCTTCTTTTTATTCACTAGTTGCAGATACACCTACTCCGCCTCCTCCGCCGCCTCCAGATGACTTGCCTATGTTTGACGAGTCTCCTCCCCCTCCGCCGCCTCCTCCGGTTGACTACGAGGAGGAGGACGCGGCCGTCGTTCAGTACAGCGACCCCTATGCTGATGGAGACCCACACTGGGCCCCCAAGATCTACAACGAGAAAGGTTTGCGCATAAAAAATAGAGTGCAACCACTTTTTGGATACTAATTTTGTCCTGAACAAACATATCCCTTCCTTTTATCTCCCCTCCCCCCCCCACAGTGGTGGCCATCTACGACTACAGCAAGGACAAAGACGACGAGTTGTCTTTCATGGAGGGGGCAATCATTTACGTCATCAAGAAGAACGACGACGGCTGGTTTGAGGGCGTCTGCAATGGCGTCACTGGCCTGTTCCCTGGCAACTACGTAGAGTCCATCATGCACTACGCCGACTGAACGGACCTCGCAGTAACAGTACAGTCTATTTATTCAGTCATATCGTAACCCACTGAGCGACTGACCACAGCAACCTTGACTCCTGAGACGCGTAACTGTATGATCCCCTTTTGATATGACAGAATGTTCTTTCCCTTACTGATTGCAAATAAAATGAAAAGTAATATCTATTTAGTTTATTTTGGTGTTATATGGGCGGGTTGGGGGACATTTATGGATTATGTTTTTAAAAAAAAGTTTCTAAAGAATTGGACTGCACATGCTCACACCGGTTGAACTCAAAGACGACGGTCACACAGTTGTAGGACGTAGGACATCATTTTGCCTGGACAAAGAAGTTGCGATTCAGAACTGAATCCGTTGATGGAACGAATACAATTGTAATGTCATGTAAACGCCTTTGGTTGAAGTGTTTCTGTCCATTGTATATAATGTGAGCTGCAGCCATGTGGGTTTATGTAATGTGAATTCAGTGAATGTCAATTATGATAGTTTTCATTAGTGGTGCCCTCCACGACTCCATAGGGCTCATTCGTAAAAAAAATAAAATAAAAACGCAGATGGCCTGTCAATTTTTAAGTTTAAATACTGTATATGGTATTTCAAAGACAAACAATTGTTCCTGAAAAATCAGTCTTGGCGTGAAAGCATGCAAAAGTTTAAGCGATATAATGTAATCTTAAGTTTATTGCCATTATGCTTCCATTATGTTGTAAATGTATTCACCTTTTTAATTTTTATTACACTGTTGAAATCACTGAACTTTTTAGACTCTGAAGTGAATTTCAGGCTTCCCCATGGTCTCACCCTCTAAATGCCGACTTGCATTTGATTTGCGTTGTTGGGGGAAAAACTGAAATGGAGTTTACTTTTTCATGCATTTAGATCCGTTTAAAGCAAGATATCACATTCCATTTTTCGATTACCAAATATTTTAAAATTATGTCACATCACTGTTAACTTCATATTAATCCACAAAGTCTGTAGGATCTATTGGTAACATTGGCAATACTGGACTATGGCTCTGATAGACTGCAGGTGGTATGCAGTGATAATTGGACTGGGAACCATGTGCCCTACACTGCCATGTGACAATTCAGATGTATTATAGACCAATAAACTGTAATACCTCCTCAGTCTTCACCGAGCAACAGTGACCTGCTCCGGGTTCAAGGACCATGTTGAATGCACAGGTGTACATATTCTAACTCAAGTAAAACCAACCAATCAATATTAGCTGTCACTCAGGTCTACGAATCATCTTGATAATTGTATTTTTTTTTCTATTAACGTACATCTAACATTACCTAATTTGACTTCTGACTTCCAAATGCATTGGTCACCATTTACAATTTAAGGATACTTCAGCTAATGCCTTGATATTTTGCCCATTTGCTTTAGTAAATAAACAAAACATGTTCCTGCTCAATTTCATTGGTAGAAATACTGAAATCTGTCTGCCCTTCATTTGTACATATAATATGTTGATTGAAAAGTTAATGTACAGTCTTTTATAATAAACAATTCTATGTACAACATGCATGTGTGGTCACTTGGAGGGAATCAAAAAGAAGCAGAGGCATGGCTTATAAAAAAAAACAATAGGTTTATTGAGCACAGAGTCATTGTAGATGTTAAGGCCTTTGTTGTTACAGTGCACTTTGCAGGAACCTTGTAACATTTCACAAGTCAAAAAAAGACACATGATTGTTTGGCCTCTGAGGTGTGGACGGATCACCAAGGACAATGACACAAATCCAAAAAACACACCCATGACAATGTTTCACTTACATTGTGTTTGGAGTCACAAAGATTTTGCGATGCCGCCACACCTCGGCATGCAACAAACCGTCAGTCGCAGTAGACTAGTTTGAGGCATGGGAGGTTGTTACAGTACTGTATGCAGTGAAGACTTGGGATGCAGATTCTAATGACATCCAATATAAATTTTTCCTCCACTAAAAAAACAGACAAACGTGTGTACATATTATGAAGCAGCTCACCCACATGTATATTTTTGGGAGCGGTTGAGAGCGGCATGAAAAGATTATCAGTTCAGAGAGACCCCCTGCATGCTGTTTTGATCCCTTGGTTTTGATTAAGTGTTGTGATAAATTAGCTTGTTGCCATATTAATTCAGTCGGCACTAAAACCAGCAGCAGGGGTCCTTCCAAACCAAGCTCCTATCCTCCGCTTCTCTCAACGTTTTTGTCCGACCCAGGCCTGTGCAGACACCGGGAGGGAGAGGGGCAGAGTTGCTTTTGCACAGATAGCTGCCTGAAGTGAAGCCGGGCAGTGAAGGTTCACTTGTCTCTGGTAAGCACCATCTCAGTGAGCCTGATGAGGGCGTCTCTCTCTGCCGACGGCCTGAGCATGCTGATCTGCCTGATTGCTTCTTGGCAGTAGCGCCGGGCTAAGTAGTTAGTCTGTTGCACACCATCGCTCTGAAACAGACCAAGGAGAAGGTGTTGTCACATTGTTTTAGTCCTCCATCTACCTAAAGGAAAGTTTACTGAGCATTTATGTTCTGTACTGACAAAGCTCTGCTTCGCTTTCACAGTACACACATACTCCTGATTGCACTGTTTGAGCATTTTGTGAATCTCAGCTGCTTGAGTTAGATCACTGAATTATACAGTTCAGGCAAAACAAAAGAGCTCTGTGCAAACTAAAATCAGCTGCCTTTATCACCAACTTAAAAAAAAGGTACACAAGGCTTGTGTAAGGTTATGATATGTTAAGGGTTTAATCAACCTTTATTTGCAATAAAAATGTCTCAAAGGAAGCAGAAATTTTAAAGTCTACTTTAGATAGGGCTG
Source organism: Lepomis gibbosus (assembly GCA_029875015.1). NCBI lineage: Eukaryota > Metazoa > Chordata > Actinopteri > Centrarchiformes > Centrarchidae > Lepomis > Lepomis gibbosus. Next base: position 21,706 of record JAPMOB010227976.1, read on the forward strand.
GGCGAAATGGCCAAAAATGTTAACAAGGTAAAAAATGTTCAATATTGATAATTATGATAAATCTCAAATTTATTTCTTTCGAGTTTAAAGGCTGATTTTTGCCAAACAGTGAATCACTTTTCAAATCTGAGGTAAAACATCTTGAAAATCTTGCATGAGTAAAATTAAATTGTTTTTTTCAGTCCATTTTCCTCAACAAATATCTTAATAAAAAATTATGCTAATTCATTCATGATTCAAATGAATTAAACATTTATTGAATAATATTGTTTTATTGCCCAGCCCTAAGTTAAGGTAGAAACTTGTATTGTAAGCTTTGAGACTTAAAGGCCTTCCATTTAACACATTTATTTGAGAATTGAGAAACCTTACAACGTATGATTGGTCATACCTGAAGGACGTACTGCCAGGCTCGATCTACGTCTCCTTTGGAGCTAAAACGTCTCATGATCATTGCATGGAGCTCAGGAAACTGAAAAGGCAGAAAGAAATTGAGGTTAAGCCAGACAGAGGTGACGCCAACGCATGGTGTGTGTCTGTGTTTAACAGACATGTACACACAAATGTCTCACCCACCTGTTGACAAGCAAACAGAACCGGGCCCGTGGCCAAGCCCAGTTTGAGATCTGCAGCCGAAGGCTTCCCCAGTTGACTGGCTCCTGATGTGAAGTCTAAGACATCATCCACCAGCTACAGGACACAGAAAAATGAACTTGTATTATTAATTGAATTATTTATTTCTACATAACATTATGTCCAGGGTTAAACCCAAATGTACGGAGACATCCCTCCACTAAAGAGGATTCTCATGACTTTTAATAGAGCTTTGGGTCTCAAAACAGTTCCCAGAGGGTCAAGCAGCAACCACATCTGCAAAAATAAAAATAAAAAAGAAGACATTACCTGAAATGCGATGCCAACATTCTTCCCATACTGGTAGGCTATTTCATGAACATCAGGATCAGAGTTTACCAGGATGGACACCTTAAATGAAAGAGAAGCAATAGTCAACAAAAAACAGGAGGTGTGGAAACCGATGCTTTTTTCTCCAGCTCTGATATTTGTGGGAGACAGAACGTACATACTGCTTTACAACTGTTCGCAATGAGACTCGCTGTCTTCTTAAAGGTTTTCTCGAGGTAGTGTTTAAATCTCTCGTTCTCGTTCTCTTTGGAACCCAGCTGCATGAACTCACCTGGAGGCACGATCAACATTGAAGTTTGTTAATGGACATACTAGTGGATTCTAGTGACAAATATTTTAAACAGCTCCTGCTCCTACTACAGCTTCCAATGTACAAATGTGTTTAGTACAGTAACATGGCAACAGTTTGTTTACTGTACCTCGCACCAGGTCCTCTATCACCTGGGACAACACTTTTACCACTGTGTTGTTTCCGATGCGAGCCAAGGCCATGGAGGCAGCTGAGAGGATGAAATCTCCAGCCAAGATAGCCTGGAGGAGAGAAAACAAATCATATTCATGGAAATATGATGTGAGGAAAAAAGGAAGAACAGAGTTTGTTTGTTTTTTTAGCTGATTTGATTCCCCTTACTTTTCTTTCGCCCCACATTTCATTGATGGTTCTCTTTCCCCTTCGCTTATCCGATCCGTCTATGACATCGTCGTGCACCAGGCTGGCAGTGTGGATCATTTCTGAGATCATAGCTATGGCCCTCTGCCCTGGGAGCAAATCTCTACAGAGGACAAAGACAAACGACAGATTGCAGGAAGTGAGATGAAATAAAACCCTGGATTATGCTTCATATAATAATTTATCACAGGGTGCGGTGCCTTAACACTCTGAACTGTATCAAAAGGTCACTGTGGGTTAGTAGTAGCAGTAAGTAAAAAATCATATTTTGTTGAAATGTGTAGGTCCAAAGAGGAGTGGTCCAATTTTACCCAGATTTGTTGCTGTGGATGTTGAGGGCCCGGGCCATCAGGACAACTATCATTGGTCGGATGGCCTTGCCTTTGCCATCAAAGTAGTATTCACATAGATACTTCAGCTCATCTTTGGATACAAATAGTTCCTGTGAGGCCGAGATATATAAATATTAATTAACCATAAATCAACTAGTGCCCAAAATATGCCAAACACATGACAGTCAAATGTCTTATATATCTAAATGTATACGTCTTCAGTTTCTTGTTGAGATGACAACACTTGGATGGCTTACTCATTGTGTTACTGAACTGTCCCTGCAGCTGAAAGTTCAAACCCAAGTTGAAATACTAACAAAATAGATTGTTTAGTTTTGTTTAGTTTTGTGTAGTTGTCCTCTTGTCTTTATGCTGCACAGATTGTTAACTAACCTGATGTAAGCTGGACGTTGACTCATATGTCGAGACACTTAGCAAGTTCACTCTGTATTGAAAAGTACCTTTCTGATGTCGTCGTATAAACTTTTTAAATCTTTCTGGGCTAATGCGAAGGGGTCCTTCGGCTTCGCATCGCTGTGCATCTTTCTGCAACTGCAAGACTGTAGCGTGGGATCCAGCAACCGTGACTTGTGTCTGGAGAGAAAAATGACACAGGAACAAGTTAAATCCTAAACATTGCGCTCGTATTAAATACCTTAAATCAGAAAATATGCAGAAAATAATTCAAAAAGGTATATAGCCCAAATACCCTTTAACAGGGTAATATTGGCTATCATTTATTGTTAATTTATTTGTATACCATTAGCTGTTACCAGTACAGCAACGATTTAATGTGTGTTGTTGCTCTGCTTGATGTTTAACCAAAACTACTAAATTATAGCGCAGCTGCCTGACAGTGTAAGGTCACCAGTGTAACAATAATTCACTAAATAGTTTGGTTATAGTACAAAGCCTTGTGCAACCAAAGAAACTCACCTGGTGAAACATGAGGTAAAGCTTAAAGTTTTCAGGTTTATTTGTGTTGGTAATGGTGATGACTGCCTCTGAAAGATCGAAGCACATGAGACCACAGGACTTTAGAAATGAGAGTACTTTTAGGCCAACAGATTTAGCATTTCTCCACCAAGAATGATTTTCAAAGCATCTTGGAGAAGGCTTTCACAACATACAGACAGTCAGTCATGTTTGTGCATTTAATTTACAGAACTAACAGTTGAACAGTTAGCTGAAATATTACAAGTAAAATACAAATAATGAATTGTTGTGAAACTCTTGAGGCAGGTAAATGTCTCTTATTTAAAAGTAGTTGTTTACTTATCCTTCCTCGACCTACAAAGTTTCACTAAGTGTCCAAATAAGGTTATTATTCACCCCTCTACACGTGTAAATACCACATGCAACACTTTCTACGATGTTGCAACTCTCTGGAGCAACTAGGTCAGAATCAGAAGGATTGTAGTGTTTTACACATACAAGGAATTTGCTTTGGTGATAAAGGTGCTACAGGTAGACAAACATACAGATGACATAAATAAATGTAGAAATATATGAATATGGAATAAACAAGTTAGATAAGAATAATAAAAAAAAGAAAGATATACGACTATTTGCAGAGAAAGAACAATGTGGCAGATATTTACGTGTGCATTACTCCCGTATTGCAACGGAAGAGAATACTGTGTACATAAATATATAAATCGACAAAACATAAAAACGATTAAAAATTAACAACAAAAAGGGTAAATTTCTTGCTCAGGGACACATTGGTGGATGTATCACAGTGGGAATTCAACCAGGGTCTCCAGCACTAAAGGCATGTGTCTTCATATCCACTGCTCCATCGCCACCCCCAGAAGTGCTGCTTTGACTGACACTCTACCAATAGAGCTATTTAACCACACTAAATCAACCAAACTAAAATCCTCGGGTAACACAGCAGTGCTTCTTTATCAAGACAGCTGCGTAAATCAGTTGACCAAGGAGGCAGAGATTCTGCTTCAAATGTCTGAGGATGGTGGGCGTGCGTAGAGGGGACCTCGGTTTTTGTAAGATGGACAGAGGAAAAACCTGTAGATGCCCTAGACCAGAGCTGAAACGATTAATCAATTAGCTGTCAACTATTAAATTTATCAACAACTATTTTGATAATCTATAATTGGTTTGAGTATTTTTTTTAATGAAACTTTTTCTTCAAATTCTCTGATTCCGGCTTCTAAAATCTGAATATTTTCTGGCTTCTTTTCTACTCTGACACTAAACTGAATGTCTTTGGGTTGTGGACAAAACAAGACATTTAAGGATGTTATCTTGACCTCTGGGAAGCACTGATTTTCACCATTTTCTGACTTTTTTTTAGACCAAACAACTAATCGATTAATCGAGAAAATAATCTACAATCGATCAAATAATTTGAAAAGAATTTGCAAAAAAAACCCTCTTTAATATTAATTGAAGCTTGTAACTCCTTCAGAGTGGTTGTAGGTGTCTTGGTGTCCTCTCCCACGAGGCTTCGTCTTGCTCAGTCTTTCAGTTTGTGAGGACGGCCAGCTCTAGGCAGATTTAAACAAGTGCCATACTCCATCCATTTCTGAATGATGGATTTCACTGGACTCCTGGGATGTACAGTGAGTTGGACCTCCCACACACAGGTGTTTTTTAATTCTACAATCACTTGACACACATCAGCTGAAATCAGGTGATCTCCATTTCACTACTTGTGGCACTGCAGCCATCAAATAGCTGGACTTTTGTTGAATTAGGTCAGTCACTTTAAATAGGGTGAATATTTATGCAATCATCTTCTATACGTTATTTTTTATTAATTTACATTAGTTTGTAAAAATCTGTTTTCACTTTGATATTAAAGAGTTTCAAATTCTATTGACCATGACTTTAATGTACAAAAGGGGTGAATGGGTACATGGGTGAAACATCCAAGTGGTGTGAATACTTTTTATAGGCATTGTAAATACTGGCTACAGCCCTGACGTGATTATGAAGTTTATCATTTGTAAAACTGTTTTGTTATGGAAATCTGGAGTAAACCAAATGAGTCAATGCCAAATTAATTAATGCATGTAAAAGGTGTATAAAAAAAAACAAGAAAATATATCTACAGAACCAGGTAATGCTTTTTGATGACAAAAAAAACTTAGCCCAATGTAACCAACACACCCATAGTATTTGTATGTTAACATGGCGAATTCATTATTTATGTAAAGACCACCAAAATGCGTCCTACAGTGATCCTGACCCATATCTAACTGTATTGGGACTTTACATATGACACTGGTTGGATTCAGATGGACAGGTGGCTAAGTAAAGGACTGGGCATAGTGTAAGTGACCGGGGTGAAGTTAGTTTAATATTCAACATTCGTCGTTTTTCGCGCTTATTACAGTCAATAGCTCCGTGTCAAAAACTCCATTTCTCCAAGTTATGGGATATATTGGAGAGCTAATTGAGGCAAAAGTTTCACAGCTGTGATCACCTCAAAATCGCTGAAGATAACGACGCAGTCCAGAGCGCAATGCACTGAATGTC
>JAPMOB010227977.1:0-28975 GCA_029875015.1 Lepomis gibbosus
GTAGAGCAGCAGCAGAAGGTGGGGAGCAACCGAAAGGGATTTAAGTTTACGGATGGCAGAGAGTCTTTGTTGGCAGCGTTATACAAAAAACAGTCTCACAGAGCTGCAAGCATGGCTGTAGACTCCAAAGTTTTGTTTTGCAAAGTATCAACTAATGAAGAATCAAACTAACTAAATGCTAGGTTGGCTTGTATGTTGTTGACTCATTAGCAGGAGCTTAAAAGTCTGAGAAGAGAGATAATGACTGGAAGATGGGGGCAGTCTGAACAGGGTAATGAGCATCAATTTCCAGCTCACCTCTAATCCAACAGTACCAAATCAACTGCAAGACTGCTTCTTCGGTTGATTTTGCTGTTCACTGATCACGTGATTATTTGCACACAATACTGCTCCCAAAAAAGACTCCCTGTAGAATGCAGCATTTTACGTTTCCCCCTCCCTTTTTTTATTTCTATTCAAACACTACTGCTTTATTAAATGTTCAAAGTCATCACCTCTTGTGCAGGCGAGGATTTTCCAGGGAAAGACGGACATCTATACACGTCAGCAGTCTCTGCAAGACTGAATGTATGCAGCTGTGTAAATGTGAAAGAAAACAATGAGAAAGCCAAAACTTCCCAGTGGTTAATAGCACACTTTCTATGTTGCATCAGAAATAATTTAATAATTATTCATTATAATTAACAATAATTTTTAAGCTATGGCTCACTGAAAAGTATTTTTCCCCTTCCCCATCATAAAATATGCTTTCAGTATCTGTAGATTCACCACACAGACACATGCAGCTGATGAAAAGCTTCCAACACAGCAGCACTTAATTTATAAACTGCTCTGTTCTCTCAGCTCTTGCCTGTTGCTGCATGCTCTCTCTCTCTCTCTCTCTCTCTCTCTCTCTCTCTGTCTGCGGCACACACACGCTGTCCCTGGTGGGTCAAGTGAATCTTGGTGTCAGGTAATACCTTTTCATGCATCACATGGCTTTTGTTGCCACGATGACCCAAATGTGTTTTTTAAATGTAATAGAGACTGGAAAACGTGTGCAATCGGGCAAATGTAGGATTTTCTTTAAACCATATTCGTCTTAAACAGCTTAAACAGCCATGCACAGTGCTGTTATTGACAGCAACATTGTCTCCTCTCCCTTCAGATTTGATCTGATCTAATCTGATTACGTCTGATCTGATCTTGTCTCTCCATATCTTGTACAGTTTGAAATGTTCTCCGCATATGTCTTGAAAAAAGACACTGAAAGCCACATAAGACAAAAGGCATGCAGCATGTCTTCATACAATCGTATGAGACGTTTTGAGGCTAAAGATCATGCGGGTCAATAAACATGTGAAATCCCATTCTTAAATTATGGACTCCCAAAACAGGACTGCAGAAAACAATTATTCCTTTTAGCTGAAAGATTTTCTTTTCTTTTCTTTTTTTAAGATAAGAGATCAAATACAAGATCAAAGAGCAATTCGGGTTGAAAGCAGTGAAATGCTCAAGTCCAGCTACTGGAAAAACTGTCCTTTCATTATTTCTTATCTTAGCAACATATCCAAACATAAACAAACTTTAAGAAATATTTCCTCAGTGTGTTTGAAACATCTCACTTACAGTATGTCTTCATATAAAACATACAGACCCAAAATGCTATAGGATAACATGGACTTCACTTAACTCCTTTGTCTAGACGCTCTCATCTTTCAGCCCTCGGAAGCTGGTGATCTTGCAAGTTGAGCCGCGTTTTATTTTACCCACGTTTGTGTTTCCACTCTGAAGAAGAATCAGTTTATTGCCTTAAATGTGAATGTAAAACCAATGAGTTTATTAATCTTTTATTGGGGAATTGGGGAAAATGTTTGTTTGAAATGATTTTCAAACATGAAAATTGATCTTCCAAAAGGAAAAATGTAGGCTATTCAATATGCAGAGCCCTGAATTTGAGGTAAATTGTATGCGATGCACAAGTAAATGATGTCTGTTAGCAGAATACAAACTCTTTCCATCAAATACAGCTTTGGGAAATTTGCTGTAGATATAAAATTGTGGGTGGCGGTGGTGCAATGGATAATTATATGCCTTTGGTGTGAGAGACCTGGGTTCAATCCCCCACAGTGACCTTTGTGTCCCTGAGTAAGACACTTAACCCCTTGTTGCTCCAGAGATGTGCGACCTCTGATACAAATAGCAATTGTAAGTCACTTTCGATAAAAGCGTCAGCTAAATGAATAAATTTAAATGTAAAATACACTGTACAAGGAAGCAAACATGTCAGGTCATGTCTGATCAAATGTCATTTCATTGTATATTTGTTAATATCATGTCAGTATGATGTTTTTGAATTAGGTTGTTAGTGGATTACTGGCCAGTGGATCCTAATACTGGTAATAATTATTAAAACCCCATTTAAGCACAATAACAGCAGTGATAGCAGTGATCAATCTGATCGCCGCAGCTGGTGACTCCTCTACACAAAGGATGTGTCTGATTGAAGCATATAGCAAATACTCCAATTTCTTGTGTTTTTTGTAGAAGAGTTCGACATATATAGCACTGCATATTATGACCTTATTGTCATTTTACTTTAATATTTGTGAATTTTATTTTAATATAATTTCACAAGCTTTAAAAACATTTTCATGTTTATTTTTATCCATGTGTAATGTATAAAATGTCTTTTATTTCACTTAAATGTATACAAATCTATTCCTGGCTGGGACCGGTGAAGCATTCAAGACTTTTCTGACCCCTGTGGTATGACACATGTATGTGCATTCATGTGTGTCAAGGGGATGTAAAAAGACAACGCGTCCTATTTACCCTGTGTATAATTGAGTGCTCCAAATTCCTAAATTCCAGCACTGTAATGAAGAAGCCAAGCACTATAGTGCCTGTTTGAACTGGAACAGCACCCAGAGGGGACTAGATTGAAACCAGCTCCTACAGGGGCCCTCAAAGCAATACCAGCATCCCCTGAAGGGTCCAGGTCAGAAGGCCAATTCTTCAAGCAATTGAAATTAATTTGGAAGCTCTACGTTCAGATTGATATAATATATTATATCAAATCAATACATATAATAGATTAGATCAATATATAATATAATTGAGTACATAGAATACACCAATAGAAATGGTTTGTGTGTTTTATACACATGAAAATGTACATTTTAAATGGACAAAGAAAAGTCCTTCCTTATTACTATCAGTGTTTTTCATGTTTAATGCAAATAATTGACCACCCTTACAAAAGCGTATAGAGTTCAAAGCAATATGCAGCAACTTTTATTTAGTGCAGAAAACACAGTACAGGGAGTGTTCTTATGCATTCTCACCTTAGCCACCCTTTCTAAAAGTCCAACAACACATCATAGATTGAAAATGCCAAAATACACAGAAGGAACTTATAGCCTAAAACATACAATATGGATTTCACATGCCTTCACATCAGAAACACAACAGAACGAGTTGAAAGGAGTTCACAACAACGTCGGTATCTACATAAATTGTAGAAACGTAATTCAATAAACCGTCAATAAATAAAGCATCAATCATCGTGGTAGAAGAAGTGATGAGGCAATAAGAAGATTGGTGGGTTGTGGGATGGGGCCCTGCAGAGCTTCCTGATTGGCAGATGCCTCCCTGAAAGGACAGTGGCCAGTGATTGGCCACGCTGTGAAGGGTAAGCCCACACCTTAACACCACAGTGTGAACTTAACAATCATCTCAAACACAAACTAAAACCCGGATTTACATGCTGTCTTTTGCAGCATGTTCATTACAGCAGGATGAACTAGATCTACTCTTCTTCTGGGCTGCTTGACTGTTACGGCACTACAGACAACATAACAGAACGAATGTACAAGAAAACGATTATCTAAATATACATGTTTTTTCTTCTCTAAAGTATGGCTTTGATGTCATTTCTAGGCTGTAAAGCTGTGCCCAAATATCCATTGTTGGCATACCGCACCAATTACTTTTCACTATCAAGTACATTATATTCTTGTCAAGCATAATAAGAAGTGGATGTCAATAAACATATACAAGCAGAGGAGAATATTAAGGTAGCAAGCATGGATTTGGGGAGACACTGTACAGACACTGTAGTGTGTATAAATGGTATGTACAAAAACCCTGGCCTCTGTTTGCCAAGCTCTTGTCTGCCGTGACGTCAAAGGGGATTTTAAGGAGGATGTGGGGACTTCACTTAAGCCATCTTGGACAAACCATTCATGATCAGAGCAGTGAGACAAGCTTTGTATTCCACCCATTTCTTTCCTCTCATTCACAGCGACCATGCTGTGCTGCCGTACCCCTCATTTGGTTGGCTTCAGGGGAAAAGTGAAATGAGGTCAGGCTAACAAAGCAAAGCGAAAACACAGCATTAACAAAGAAAGAAAGAAAGAAAGAAATGTTTGCAGATTATTACTAGGGGGAACTACAGTAAATGAGTAAAACTCTATATCAGATATTATAAATAATAAATCAGGATGTGATATGATGCCTTGACAAATCTAACCTGAAACATCTTGCACACCTTGAACAGCATGCTGAAGTAGTAGCATCTGCCATGTCATAACAACTGTATCTATGTTAACGAAGTGCATCCACACGAATGGCTTAGTAACAGTTTAAAATTAGTTGTTTAAGAGGAGCAATAACTGGATTAGTAAAGGTAGTGGCTGTTGTGATGTTGCAAAAAAAACTGCTTTTCCTGCTTGATAGCGGTAAAAAGTCATACACGGGCAGTATTATGAGATTCGATCTGTTTTTAAAGATTTTACTACATGCAAACTCGTCACTGAGCACAGGGAACTGATGGCTTTTTCGACTATCCATTTTAGGCTTTCTCCCCTTTAACACCGCCCTCTGAAGCGGATAAAACTGACATTTAAACTAATCCACCAATGTTGTTCAGTGCCGTAAGAAAGATGGCCGCAGACACTGATGCCCATGAGGATCAAACCTGTGACCTTTTCAGTTGCAGATCACCTTCATCTAACCGCCGGAAAGATCTCACAGCCTCAAATCCACCAGGCTTATCACAAGTCACATTACACATTGAAATGACCAGCTTGGCGTTACTTTCTTGAGTTGTGTCTGTTGCCAAGCAACATTAACCTCCTTTAGATTCTGACAGGTAGCTATTTACGGCCTCTAGAGAGAGAGTCTGTTTTCAATTACACAGATCTGGCTCCTGAACAGGTCCTACAATGACAGTTTCAAATTCTTCCCTCTTTATATGCAGGACATATATATTATTAAACATGCTGTAAGTTGTTATTGCTATTTCAAATGCACAAAATCCATGGCATTACAGATTTACTTGAAACCATTTCAATGATGAACATAGGCAGAGATTTGAAAATGTGGCTTCAAATCCGATGCGTTATGTATTTATGATTATATATGCTGTCGTTCATAGGTCAACGTTCTGTTATTTCTTAAAAGTTTAACAAAAGAAATAGAGACAATACAGACCCCTGGATAGCACTGCTTCCCCTGGCAAGCTAACCTGCTAGCATGTTTACTGCCAGCTGACCGCTATTGGCTGTGCGGGCTGTTCCAGTGTTATCTAGACCGCACTGAATGTGGGTTTAACAATGCTGTGTTGTTACCATGGACACGGTTCAGAGGGAACTGCTTAATTCAAATGTCTTTTTAATTCAGAGACATTACGCCATGTCCACCTCATTATCTGACATTTCTCCAGACAGACACTTTGAACAGAGCTGAGGAAAGTCTTTTGCTGGGCAGCATACCCACACATTAAAGATGTAGAGGGAAATTTGTACAGTAAACTTTAGAAGGGATCCTTAAATGTGCAGGTTGAGTTTGGTTATGTGGTTCTTCCTTGTTTACTTTGGTCTGTAGTACAAGCTAGCAAGGAGAAAGCAATGAATAGACTTTTTACACCTCCGGCTGTGACCTCTACACTGCAGGTCATAGTGGTCCAATGAGTCTCTCGAAATCTCTCTTTTGAAGAAATTAAGATTTTTGAACATTGGCTGAAATTAGCTTGTTTACTTAGGAACACAACACTAAAAAGCTAATTGAGAAAATCACAGCCTTTAATACACAAAAAGAAACTGTCTGTTTTCCAGATTCATATAGTGCACTATTTGCAGACAGGCGCATGACATTCAATCACTGCTTAAGTGTACATTATGGGTAATGCTGAACAGCTGGATATGAAGCTGCAGGTACGTAAAGGAGGTTGAATATCAGCGGTGTCCAGTAAGCTTATCTGAGCTGTTTTCTGACTTGTTAATCCTCCGGCACAATCCTAGCTCCGGCACAAATGTATCTACACTGGATAGGCCCGCACAAACATGAAAGAATTACACAAGTCACGCTTTTACTTGAGGTGTCTATTCAAAATGCCTGCCAAGTCAAATCCACCTAAATCCGTATTACTAAGTGTATGTCAGGTAATTATTTGAAAACCATGTCAAATCCAGTTAGGAGAGAAAAAGGCGTTTGATAGCAAACTCAGGTGATGTCATCGACAAATCTCCTCGACACTGAAGAAAGGAGGAAACAGTCAGACTGTGAGAGAAAAGAGCGAGCGGGCGGCGATGACGGCTGTCTTGTGCTGGTTGCGCTTTTTTACGACCACTTCCTGTCCTCGAAATAGAAAAGAGGTTACATTCCAATAATAATTCTAGTAATTAGTGCGCTTATTATTAAAGCAATGGAGAGTGCGTCTGGCTTTTAAAAAGCAGTTCAGTGTGCTACATACATTGAGGGGGAAAGGGGTGGGGACATGGATGAGAAGGGACAGGAGTGTGTGCGTGTGTCTGTTAACTCAATATGTACAGTATATGTATATTGTAGGAGTCATTGATTTTTACAGTGTGCTTCATATTTCCTGCTGCAGTCTGACTAACAAGAAAAGTGCTTGTTCTTCATTTTCTTTCTCTCCTCCAGTGTCTTTCTTTCCGTCTTTATCCAACAGCTGCAGCGTCTCTCTTTCTTTCTGTCTGTCTGATCTAAAGGTGACAGGGCTCAGGTTCATGGCGGGCATCTGCTCAGAATCATTATCAAGTGTTTATTTAAGGGTGCGGAAGTTTGAGTTACCTACTGGGGTAACCCAACACCAAACATTGTTGCGTGCTCCCAGCCGTACACAAACGCTGTGTAAGTGTTGCAAATGTGACTTCAGGCAGAGAAGCAATATGGTGCCAGTTGTATAGACCAGCAAACACTATATATCAGTGGTGTCAGGCCTGCTATGGGCCTGCCCTGTTGGAGTTCAACACTATTCTTGGTTGTATAAAGATAGTACAAGGGTGCGGAGGTCATAAGCTATAGCATGATAACAATGCCCACTTTTTTCTATTTAAAATGCCTTATTCATGGGAGGGACCAAACTTTTCAATGAACTTCGACATTTTCCATAATACAATAGTTTGACATAAACACCTTTACTTAAGGTGCCCTTACTAGATTTCAACCACATCTCAGTCTTTCTCAGATGATGGAGTTTGTTCAGTTATCAAGATAGCTCAATAACCGCATATCTTAATGACAACTGAAACTCCAGCAGCTGCGGAAGACCATGAGATGCGTTTGAAAGTTGAAAATTAACATTTTACGCTCAGCTTAATCAAAATGAATTAACTTTAACTCAACACCAAAAACCAAATGGGTCTGATGACGGATTTGTTCTTCCAATTTTTTTTTTCAATATTTTAGAAGTAATTTCACATTTGAACAAACAGGGTATTGCTGGAACAAAATACATTCTGCATTACATTTCTCCTTATTATACTTCTAACACTAGGACTCAGTAGCCGTTAAGTGGAAAATTAAAACACTTTTTACTGACTTTTCATCAGCTAAAAACAACAAAAAGTCGGCCAGAACTAACTTGTGTAGCTAACTTTAGCTCTTTTGCTAGCTGGCTCAAAAAAACCTGGTCATTATTTCTCTTGTCAAGATGTACGGTCATTGAAATGAAAAATCTGCTTTAGTCTAACTCTTTTGAAACCAACGATGCATAGTTTTAGAAAGTCTTTTTTTTTTTTTACAGCCGTGGCAACATTAACGAAGGGTTTAGTGTTTAGTGGACGGTCAACATTCAGGAAACGATAAAACGCTCACAAATCTCACAAAATTTAACTGCCGCAGAGAAGAATCTATTTACAACCAAGATGTGTGAAAGACATCATTATTTTGCATTGCCAGACTTTTCTTCCTGCGCCAAACCCCGGGCATTGTTAGTTTAATCAAATTGAAACAAACAGTGAGAATTAATTAATCATCACTTATTGTCCTTGAGCTACCAGCGGCCGAGGCAGCAGCGGTGTCACCGCAGCCACCACGGAAACCTCTTCAGATCTAATAACCCATTCTCAACTGACTCATTCATTAAAGCCACTTGAATAGTTGTTTTCAAAATGAGTAGGCATGAATGTTTGAATGAATTTCCACCAGGCCGCCCGGCGCTCATTGATATTAATCAGCATCAGGTATCACTGCAGGGCCGTTAAAAGATGCAGACGCTGTATGACACATAAACACTTGATGATCACTAATGTGTCAATGATTGACCGTAATGTGGAAGAGAGGTGTTAACGACTCGTGTGAGCATGATGTGCCCCTATTTTCCAACACGTATTGATCTCGCCTGCAGCAAATTGCCTCTGAGTGTGCGAGTTGGCAGCCAGTTTCCATGACCACCACCTCCGTCACCTGTGAGATCCGACTGGCAGAAGCGATCCAATATCTGGCCTACATGGAGGTGATACAGAGGTTATTTTACACCTGAGACAGTTACTCAGTGTTATTTTCATCCTTGCAAAGAGAGAGAGAGAGAGAGAATGAAAGAAAGCGTGTGATGGCGAAGAAGGCGGAAAGAAAAGAACCTGGAAACTAGAGAGCTGTGCTTCTCTTCTGTTTGTGCGTTCCTGTTTCATCGATGTAGACGGATGTGTGCTTGTTCTGTCAGTCAGCAGAGAGAAGTGTTTATCTGTTTTTTTAAGCACCACTTCTGTCTGCTTGTGTGCAGTAGCGAGTACAAGGGATAGATGTTCGGGAGCATCGAGGGACACACAGGATGATATGTGGAGACATTTGCAAAGGTTAATTTGGTGACGGGAGGTTACAGTATTTTGTCATGCTAGATTATAAATTCCAAATCTCCACCTTTTTGTTCACTCATCTTTTCCCTCTTTTTTTGCCTCTTTCAATTCCCTCATCCTTGATATCGGTCAATCTCTCATGCAAAAAGGCGTGTCGTGACACTTTGCATAATATGACAAAAAATCCTGAACAATTAAAATCCCTGCTCCGTCACCCTTTAAACCACTCATCTCAATCATTTACTGTATTTCTGTACATCTGCGGNTTTAAATTTTTTTCTCTCATTTCATTTTCCTTCAACTCTACTTCTTCTTCTTCTGGAAACGTCTGAACTGGTTCTGGATGGCCAGCGCTGCCTTCTCCGTCTCTGGCGCCTCCAGATCAATGTCGACCTCCTCCTCTTGTTCCTGAGGCTTCACCGCTGATGCCTTCTCTGGAGGGGCGGAGGGCAAAGGGTGGAGGTTAATACACAGCAGACTGTCAGTGAGTCAATCAGTCTGTCATCATTTCACTTTATTAGCAGTATCTTAATCAAGTTTTATCTTGACCAAACGCAGGATTGTTCCTGCTAACGTAAAAGCTATACAGCAAGGTCAGGGAGTGTTTTCAGGCTAAGACCTCTTAGTGCCTGTTACTGCTGTACAAGACCTAAATTCAGCAGTTTGAAACCGCTCAAGTCTTTCCTAAACACCCCATCTCTGATATGAGAAGGAAAAATAATAAAGACTAAGAAGATGAAGGTGATAAAAATCTACAGATTATAAATGTACTTAACTGGCAGTAACAAGTCAGTGTTTGATGGTGTTTTAAAAACCACATAGCATGTCAGTCTATTCTGCTGTGACTGCAAAGAGTTGTGTGGATGAACAAACAGCACATCCTGAAGATGAGTGCAGTCACGCAGAGGGGTCTCTTAAAATCTGGTCCTTATTAAAAACAAAAGGGACATTTGGGGTTATTCTGAAAGATGTCACTCTTAATTTTCAGTCATGAGGAACAGCTCATTCCCCATAGAAAAGACCATAAACAATGTGCAGTCAACTAAAAATTTTGACAAAGACGCTTGAGATAGACATGTCAACTAACAGGCTAAGCAGCCCTCATGTTTGGAGTGTTAGATGATCAACATGTCTCAAAGGGTAAAATATGAGAGACTGACAATATACATTTTTAAAGTTGATTTTACATAACAAGGATGATCAGGATTATCAAGGGGCTGGCTCGCACTGAAAAGAACAACATGAGGTAATGGGATGAAACAGCCATCGATGTGCAAACATAAGGAAAGTTACAGTATGGACTAGGGATGTCCGTACTGTAATAAGAACCAATACTTGGGTTCCAAGTCATTCCAAAATTTGGAAAACATCTCAGTACTCGTATTTCAAGGTACCAAAAGTACAGTCAGTAATAGGGATCCAACACGTGGTGATGGCAACCAGTGCAGCTACAATGACAGTGATCTCCACCACGACTCGTCAAAAAGAAAAACAGTAGGAGTTGTGTATAGAAGTACTTTGTGTTACCATTATTTTTTTAGACAGTCGGCATTGCTGTGTCGCCTGGCCAACTATATAACGTTTGCAATGGCTAAACTCAAAGGCTACTGTGTTTAGGCTAACGTACGGCTAAACTATGTAAGTAACATAGCTTGTAGCCAAGGGCGTCACTTTGTGTTGAAAAGTGGTGGGGATATAAGGGTTCCTCCCCAGAACATTGGAGCATTAAACACTTCTGCATTCTAGAGACATTTTCTGCTCCAATTTACAGTGGAAATGTCTTTATTTATATAAAGGGAAACTTCAGCTGGCAGGTGACAATTCCAAAATATAAAAATATAATGGAATATAATGCAGCAATCATCCGCTTTGGGGCATGTTCCCATGTGTTTCTTTCATATTTTAATTGTTTTGCATGGTTTTATATTGTGCCAATAAACCTTTCTCAAAACATTTTCATTTGTTAAATTTTCTTAGTGTGAGCTATTTTTCAGAACACTTGCATGCTTTCAAAAAGTGATGGGGACAAAATGAGCCTTTTCAAAAAGTGATGGGGACATGTCCCCAGCATGCCCAGTGTAAATGACACCTATACTTGTAGTAGTAGGCTGTTGTCCTTACCGTGCAGTCTGTGTCATATGTCACAATGCCCTTAGTGTTTAAAATAAATTGTTTTTTCTTGTGTTTACAGTTATTGAGATATACCTGATAATTTATTGAAGGAGTGTATGTTCATGTACATGGTATTTGTTGTATATATTTTTTAACGTTTGGTATTGAGAATCATGGAATTTCACTGGCACTGGTATTGATTACTACATATCTAGTATTGTGACATCCAAAATCAAAATACATGTAAATACCTGTCATCACAATCAAATATAAAAATGGAAAGCAATGAACAACTAGCTACATTGCACATTACTATGCAGATCATGGCACCTTCAGTGTACACAGCATTAAAAGATTTTGAAAAGCAGAATTATTTAAACAACAATCAACAACAGAAGGCGACTGTTTGAGGTACGTTTCCACTTAATGTAATAGTTCTTAAGATACCATAGCCGGCTGTGCCTGTCTGATCGACAAGAGTGTGAATCAGAACACTATGTTGATACTGAGGTATCTACATTTCTACTGCACATTCTCTTCATACATGTATGTTAACTACAAGGCACCATATAAGCATAACAGGAGGTTGCCTCGGAGCTAGAATGGAAAACCTTCATGCGTAATAAATGCTAGGCATATTAAAACAGAGAAAGGACAGGAGACAAGATGGAAGGAAGAACTGAGAGGGATGAGGAAAAAAAACATCTGATGTGGTGTGGGTTGGAGAGAAACCTCAAAGGAAAGACTTTGCCTTTTGAAACTGTGTATTGAGATGATAAGCAACCTCATCCCACTGTCTGATCCAGGCCGGTGGTGCACTGATAGATGATAAATTCTGCAGTGCTGAAACTGGTTATTGATGAGCAACGTTGCACAAAAGTTAAGCCAACTTCTCTTGGCTGACACACTGGTGATTCCTGCCAAAAGACTGCTTTGTCTTGGTTGCTTAGCTCATGGAAAATCATTGGTATGACCTCCGAAAAAAAACAAAAAAACAGTATGTTGAGTTTCTTGTAGTGTGGAAGCTCAAAGAGACAGAGCAGGACAGAGAAAGTAAAAGATAGAGATAAACTGAAAACAAGGCTGAGTAAGAGAAACAGTTACATATATGCCTTTCAGACATGTTTGCCACTTGGCAAAGTTTGTGTCTCCAAAAATACTTAGAACCATCCAAAGCAAGACTAAGCACCCTTTACCTCCTCCTTTTGTATGATTTAAAAAATGTGATAATAAAGCAAGCCATTTGAAAAACTTTCTAAAATCTCATTTTTTTCTTTGCATAATCATTGACTCAACTGGAGGCGTAATGTGAGTTTGAGAGAAGAAATGAGTACAAATGAGCATGAAGAACTTTAACGGAAACTCAGGAAAGTCATTCATGTCTGGTAACAGAAAAAACATTGCTCAGCTCCTAATGAATAAAGCTGTCTGAAAGTTTGCCAAATATAGCAGCAAGGTTGCTAAGTTGGCTGCAGTGATATTGTTTGCCAATTTTTGCAGCACTTTTACTCTTGATCAAAGGACCAAATGACAATGCAAACTGTTTTGTAGCAGAAGACCAATGATCCACACCAAAGCAAGTTGGACATCATTACAGAGAAGATAAGCAAAACTCAGACAGACCTTTGTTGTCAGCCGCAGTCGTCTGGCTGCTGTTAGCAGAGTTAGTAGATGCCAGCTGTAAAGAAGAAAAGACAACACTTTGAGGAATATGTACTGTAACTGTATACATTATGCTGTCACATGACTGTATTGACTTTTGTTCTACACCTGAGAAGAATTGTTTAATTGTTCCTGCCAATAGACACTTAGAGAATAACCAGTATTATAGATGTTCATTGTACACAGGCAAATGTATGGACGTACTTAGACACACACGTTCATGTTATGCAATACAACATAAGCATAACTACTGCAAAATCAACTTCCTGATTGCTGAAAGTGTTTTCATAATTGAATGGTCCAAGTGTCATACGTTTATTAATAAATACTGCAGCTCCCACACACTCTGTGGATAAATCTGTTCTCGATTCTGTTACAGCATTCTGCCAAACAGTACGGCCTGATGATCTCACATTTTGCTCACATCCTGGCAGACTGCATGAAGAGCAGACGACTGAATGGTGTCTTCTTGGAACTGTTCAAATGTGAGTGCCAGCCTGACACACTGACTGTGCAGAGAGAGCTGGAAAAGAGGTAGCTGAATGAGTGTAAGCCAGGTTCTCCCACATCTTGCCACATGCCAAATTTGCCACGAGTTTACTGTCAGAGAGGAAAAACAGAGCAAGACAGGGGTGAGCTAAGGCTAACAGCTCCATTTCCAGATGACAAGTCATCTAATTTTAGGATCTTTCATCTCTCTGTTTTTCAGACTTCTTATTCAGGATCTTCTCTTATTTGCACTCATTGTATTACTGTTTACATGCCACTTGTTAGCATATTTGTGCTAAATCACACTGCTCTTCTTAAAGCTGCACTTTTATATTAACAATGAAAAAAAAAGACTGTAAAATGTGAAGGTTGTCTACGACATTTTTCAGTTCCCTTTAGCTCTACACAGTATTTTAGCACCTTGTCTCTGGTTTGGACTGCAACTTTACCATTTTGATTAATGCCTAAAGCAAAGTCCTCCAACTTAAACAACAACATAAGTTGTTTTAAAAACCCATAAACCTCCAAATACGACTCAAATGACGCATATCCTACAATAGTGCCCCTACCGGTGGCGTTTGTCCATGCCTCCCAAAACAGAGATTTCAAACTCCATTTCCTGACCGGACCCATGTTTTGGACATCATGTGACCAACATCACATGACTTAAACACACTTACACAAAGGTGGTGAGCCCCACCTCTGTTTGGTTCACCGGTCAACACACTTACAAACACTGACTTAGGCTAAGTTACTATCCTTCCACCCAACCCACCACTGCTTGAGTAGAGCATTATGACTAGTTATAATAATTGATCGTCTTTGTCATGTGTTTGCATTGTATGGCCACTAGTGGTTACTGTCACAATAAACATAAACATGAGTCATAATTTTGTGTGGCTAAAACGATCTATATGGTGAATGTTTTCAACTTTTTATTGTTACCTCGCTATAGGTGCTGTTTTGTCACTGTGTTGTATACTGTGTGTTTTCACTGTGTCATGAGGTGCAATGAGGAATTCCTGTTATTTTTTAGATTTTGGAGTAAAGTCAAACCCACTTTACACTCTTCTCTGAGCTGTCTTTTTTAAACACTTTTTTCTCTACACGTCTACATTCGCTTCCCTTGCTAAAAATACTATTTTTATCTCAGACCTCCATTAGCTGTCATACTTCTAACAGCTTCTCTTCCTGGGCTCCTTCTCACTTCTCTTTCCTTTTTTTTTTTACTCTCTCCTTCCGTCCTAAGCTTTATACTTGCCTTTCTGCCACCACACTATTACTGTTACTCTTGCGGACATGTGAGTCAGTGATACAGGACAGAGAGTGAAGAAAACTGACAGAGAGGGACATGGACTGATAAGGGGGATGAGATTTAGACAGATTCTGCGATTATGCAATATAGCATCAGGGGGGGGGGGGAAGAAAGAAGTCTGCGCATGTCTAAATGTGTGTTTGCATGCGTATTCATGTGTGCTTGAGTTAAAGTGTGTGTATGTGCATATATCCCTGCTTAATTCTGTCCTTATTGCACTTTATGATCCACGTAGCAAATGACCCATGCATAACACAATCTCCAACAGAGCATAAATGAGTTGGTGAAAAGAGGCCTGTCACTCCTGCCCTGCCAATAACTTAGAAAGAGAGTGTGCGTGTGTGTGTGTGTGTGTGTGTGTGTGTGTGTGTGTGTGTGTGCGTTGTGTGTGTGTTTGTGTTTGTGTTTGTGTGTGTACCTATGTCTTCAAGCATGCATGAGTGCATGTGTGTGCTGATGTGTTGATTTGAGTGGGAGTTTTTTCTGTGCTCATACAGTCTGTGAGCATGATGTGTGTGTGCACACGTGCAAAAGAAACCCAATGGGTCAACAGCCAATCCGGGGGGGCCCACGTTCAAAGCCAGACAGAGAAGAAAACTAATGTTCACTGACTACGAGTGTCTACAGTATGTGTCTGGTAGGAGAAATAGAGAGACTTGGGGGGGTGAGAGGCATAGAGAGAGAGGGGGTAAGGCAAAGAAGGGAGAGAAGAGAAGAAGAGCTGCGAGAGAAGAAATTCAAATGACAGGCAAGGAAGAGTTACAGGACATCACATAACAAGTGAGAAAGAAAAGAAATACACATAAACGGTGAATGTTTCCAAACAACTAATCATTGTTGTGTCATTTTTAAGTCATAAGAGCTGCAAATTTAGTGCCTTAAACTGTAGGAGGTGAAAGGTTGTTTTGCCACCTTTAATAGGCCTTTTTCACAGCAGACAATTTGGTCTTTTAAGCAGAGATGTTACTAATAAAATTAAGATTGGCTCTGTTTTAAGTGTCCCAGTAGCGTATAGTAGTACAAAAGTAAGTTAGCATGCACAATACTAGAACCCTGAAACCAAAGCAGCTAAATGGAATATAGCTATCAATAACTGTGTTGTTTAATGTGCGTTTCCTACTGTGACATGTTAAAATGTCTTCTGTGAAAAAGACCTCTGACAACCGTCACCCGCAAATGTATGCAGCCAGCGTAAATTCTGTGATGGCCAAAAAAAAGTAAACTTTTGTCTGATGTCTGGTTAATATTCTCTCCTGTGTGTCTACTGTTTACACTTGACTAAAGATGGTTTTGGCAAGAAAGAACATCAGTAGAATGTTGACATTTGAAAAGAAAAGGAGTGACAACAGAGTGGTGACACGTTTTTTCTCCAAATAATCTTGGTGATCTCCTCACGTCAAGACAGATAGCTAATCTTTAGCTGTGTAGTTTCTGGGTGTAAATGACTGACAGCTTGTGAACATTATAATATCATCATTTTAGGCTTACAGTATCATTTACCCTCTGAATCAGGATCTCCAGGATTTGAGGCTGTGAAACAGCTGGTCCTGTCCATCTGTGACAATATTATGTTAGATTAAGCAGTTACTGTGTAGATTTGTACAGTAGCACATCCTCAGTCAGAACATGACTATAAAAAACATTGTCAGATAGGACTTACCACGACAGTTTGTCATTGTTGTTATTGATAAAGAAAAAGACACTCTTGAAAGTCAAAATGATTTAAAAATTATTCAGTAACACCATGTTAACCAAACATTTTTCTGTTTTAAAAAATATGTTTACCTAGAAGTCGACTTTTCGTAGATTTACTGCTCTCAAAAATTAACCTCAACAAAAAGAAAATGAATTATTTTATCAGATTATATTTACAGAAGAGACATCTGTGATTGTGCTCAGTATAATCATTTTTTTAAAACTATGCTGGGCAGAAGTCAAGGCTTGGAGTTATTTGTTACTGAGCATGCCCCCTTTGAAAGGTAGCTTAATGGGTTATCTGTGTCCGATGTCAAAGTCCCTATAGGCAAGTCATGCCACTCGGAAGCCATCTTGGCAACGCCTCCGGGCAGCTACTTTGGACTAACAAGACCAGGCTCCTATCTGAATGAATGGGGAGAAAGCCACAACAGACCCTTATGTCAGTCAAACCACACAATTGGCTAAAATATGATTCCCGCTTTGGCGGTTAAAAGCAGACAATTGGCTTTCTAGTGGGATGGGGTGGGATGGCCGCCATTTTGGCGTTACGGGCTTTCCCCATAGAGTTACTCCTTCATTCTCCTCCTCTGCCCTACTCCTATTCCTCTTCCACCTCCTCATCTTACTCCTATCCTTCCTCCTTCTCTAACTCCTACTGTTCCTCCTCCATCACCTCTTACTCCTCTCCATTCTGCTCTTCCTCCTCCTCCTCCCTGGTGTCCTCTACCCATAGACTGTATATAAGAAGTGGACGTATCGTGATGTCACCTGTTGGTTTGTGGATTGCCATTTTGAAGCCTCGAGTTTGGCTGATAGGCCGCCGCCATGTTGAGCCATGTGTGGCGCTAGCAAGCTTCCTTAGCTAGGTGCAACTGTAATTTACGTTAACTGTCATTTTAATAGGGCAGACAACTTTTTCTAGCGAACAACAGTCCTAAAACTAAAATGTACTCACCAGAGAAAGTGAACAGCTAACTCCCTATACGCATTTTCAAATTCTGCTTGAATTTACACAGTGCCGTCAGTACGAATCATTTAAGCCTGATTGACAGGTCGCCATGGTAGTGACCTCTCAATCATAGATAATCCCACCGTAAAGCATAGTCTGCTTTCTGCTCTATTGTCCTTTAAATGGGATCATAATTTACTAAATGAACATCTTGCTGTATTAAAGAAGCCATGAAACGAGTGATTGAGACCATAAACACGTTAGGAAAGTGTTTACTGAGGTAATAAATCAGCAGAGAAGTAGCAACCAGAAGAGTCGCCCCCTGCTGGCCATTTAGGCAGGGTGCGAATTATACAATGACAACCGGGGGGAATATCCTTGCTTATTTAACTAATGTCATCAGTCTGTAGATAATAATAAATCAAATTCATTCCACCATACCACACAACAACTTTTGTAGTCAGAGGTCACCAAGTATTGTAGAGCAAAATTGCAGAAAGTCAGACCCACAGTAATCTGAACCAGAACCACAGACACTAAAATACAGTCTGTATTATCATCCCTAATTCCTAATTCTTATCATTTCAAGTTTAAAGTTTCAACTTATTCTTTTTTATTCATGTTGACTGTGAATGCAATGTAATCTGTATTGCAGTAGTCAGACATTGCTGGGGAACTGGGAATTGTTGGATCTCTTCCCTGCTCTATATGAAAAGGGGAATGAGATGACTTTTTTCATGAATTTGCGCTACATAAATAAAATTGAAACTGAATACATTAGAAATAACAAACCTGGATTTTAACAGGTAAAACTCCTGAATTCCAGAGTGACAACAAATAGCTGCCTATCACAAAAAATTTAAATTAAATAATGAACTCTAATTTTATGTCAAAATGTATCTCTACAATAACTAATCGTCTATTTCACTGCTCATGCCGAAGCACCAGTGTAAGCTGACAATTACATAAAATACGGATTTAGTGGTGCTGAAATGATATGATGGGCTATCAGCCAGCTAACATCACATAGCTCATGTTAAGTAAAAGAAATGCTAATTACGAAACTCTGAAGATTGGAAAGTTAAGTGTACTAAAGAAGCTCGACAGCTAACTACTGACATGAAATTACACTGTCTCCACCAGAGTGTGATGGGCTGGACTGGAGCAGCTGCCGCTGTGAATGATGTGGACAGACAAGACGTTCAACTAACGTCAAGGAAATGTTATGGTCCATTTTAGGGGTGTCTGAAAACATATTTCAAGTTTCTTGAATATAAGGCATGAATATGATCAATGTAATATTTACAAAGAAAGACCCCCCTGAGCTGTTGTTTTTTTCACTTCTGGGGTGGTCCAAGCCTTAATTAGGTGCCTTAATTAATCAGACCCCCCCCCAATCTCCCCTGTAAATTGAACCATGAATGCAGGTTTAAGGGACTTCAGCGTTCGCATCAGTTTGCTGACGGGAAGCTTCCTGCTTGCCTCTACCTCTTCCTTCACGTCTCTCTGGATCCACTGTTGCAAAAATTGAGCTCAACCTGTGCTGACTTGAGTGAACAATATTGAATGTTAATGCTTTCTGAATGACCACATAATGTAGGCGATGAGAAATGAAGGGATTTGTGTGTAGAGTTTAGGGAAATGGGTTTGCTTATTGAAAAATGGAGTTATAGTTTTGAAATTTTTTTTCAAACGCCTGCTTATAGTCTTTAAGCAATTGAGAAAAACTGTAATTTAATAACCGTCATTTTACTCCGTTTAGACGCATTTACTTCTACTGGGCAGAAACGGTCATTTCATGCTGTTTATTCCTTAGCAACACAAAACAGCCTCATGGCTGATCTGCTAGCAGGTAGGGTTAACCGCTGACATGCACACATAAATAATGATGGTTAAAGTTAGCAGTAAATTACATGTCAATACTACCATCGTTAGCTAGCTAGCAACTTAAACTTTAACAGGACGCCGGCCTCCTGGGTCAGAGACCAACTTACTATCCACCCAACCACCCCTCCTACACCTTAGTCTCAGACTTTTATGGCTATTTATATCCCATACGCTGATTTTGCCTGTGACAGTAACATAGCACGCCGTTTCTGCACAAAAAAAAATCAATGCAGTCTAAATGGTGTGAAATGATACACGAAAAACAAAAAATGCTTTGGAATACCACGCCAAATGACGTCGGCGTATTATTCATACCGTTTGATGATACCAGGCTGTACTGCGCCACTGCAGTCATGCAGAACCATCAAGGCATCAAGACTACAAACGTAAAATGAGTAGCAAAGGTGCAACAGACAGAGAGGCAGTGAGAACAAGGGGATAAAAACAGAAAAGAGAACTAGTGAGGTAAAAAAAGACAGAAAGACTGCAGAGATATGAGTAAGTAAGTCTGCAGCAAGAGGGTGAAACACTGCAGAGAGAGAGGCGGGGAGCCTGTATGTTCAGCATTAGTACACATCACACAGTAAGTGTGCAGAAGCTTTCAGCAAAGGAGGCATTAAAACAGGCTTTTACTCCGAAAGGATCCTCTCTCAAGAGTGAGTCTGATAAGCCAAGAGAGAGAGAGAGAGAGAGAGAGAGAGAGAAGGACTGAATTTGGCCTTGACAAACAGGCTAAAAACCAAAAAGCATCTGTGACTTGTAGGAGAAAATGGAGAGCAAGTATGAAAAAGACAAATACAGACGGCTTGCAAATTGATCTGCATAAATGAGGGGAGAAACATAACAAATGCAGATGCTGCAATTCGGGAGAGTCTCTGAATTGTTTGAGTATGACGTTTTTAAAATGAATTCAAATGATTGAGCCAGTTCTTTCATGCCTTCTTTCTGTCAATGACAGTTTTTGGCAGGAGATGACAAAGTGTCAATAAAGCTCTTTTGAAGATGGGACATGGGAAAGAAATTTAAAGAGTTAAAACCTGATTATGTGGCTCAGAATTAAAGCTTGACATGATGCACCTATCAGGGCTGTCACAATTCATTTTTATCATCTCCTGCAGTTCCCTCCTTGGGTATTTCTCTTTTAGTGTGTGCAAGAGGCTTTATTTGCATTCAGCATACTGGATATACCTGTGTTGGTGACTGGCAAATACCATTTCAAGTTAATGGCAGACGTCTAGTTGTACTGAGATGGGATTGGATGGCAGATGAGTGAAAGAGAGACTAACCAACCGGGTTGTGTCAGAAAGAGACCTTGATATGGTCAAAGAGGAGGGACAATTTAGAAACACTTAATCTGAGATGATAACTGCAGAAAGAGTAAGAGACATTGAAAGCAAAGGTGTAGAGGAAAAGACACGACCACTAATCTGCAAATAGTCTCTCTGAGCCTGTCCACTTTATTTGAGTCCAAATATCCACACTCCAGGTGTACCCAATGTAAATAAATGTCCACAAGAGTAAAGAGAGATAAGAGAGAAGTTTGAGTGAACCTTAAAGTCCGATTTTACAAAAAACGCCTGGTAACAAGTTTGACACAGTCAAAATTAACATGTAATGGTAACAAGGTTTTGACACAGTGAAAACCTTGTTATAATCCATCCTCCTTGCAGATGTCTTATCCTCTCCATGTTCCTTTAAAAAAAAAAATACTCACCACCCAGTCAACGATTATGAAACACAATATCAAACGCAGAATCAACGTCTCCATTAACCATGAACATATTGCTTGTGATTATTAACAATTCACCTAATAACAGTGTTTGTTTATACTAGCTGTAAACCGACCTTGACTTAACCTGATGTCCCTGCATGTGTTACTTTGTAGCTTACACAGTGCACATGTAGCTTGGCTATATTCTCTATTGCATGCCAAAGCTTCTCTATAATGGAGCTGGTATAATTTGTGGGCATGATTGTTGGTGGCACTGGTAGTTATGTTTAACTTCAAACATGTCTATAATAAGTTTACCTCTTAACATGTGTATGTGGGTTAGCTGTATCAGAGAGAGCTTAAAGTGATATTGATGTCTGTCTCAGGTCGGGCTCTGGCTGAACAATTGCAGCTGTTGTTGGACTGGAGGTCATCCTAGGGCTTGAACCAGGACAGAACCAGGCTATAGGGCTGGAGTTTTTGGCTGTCTGGGGCTCTACTTTATATGTCTCATTGTGTTTACTTTTTATGTTCTTAACTCTTTCTTGCTGCTTGTCCACTTGTGGGACAATAAATATCTCAGCAGAACCAAAATGTTTGTGGGTTAGTGTCTTAGTAGAGTAAATCTCCAAGGGCACCTGCTAACACGAGAGACTGAAAACACCTAACTTTATCAGCTGGACATAAGACGTACTTGTGGCCTTCTAAAGATTTTAAAAATGCGAGCTTCAATTGTAGCCTAATGAGTGTACGTGGTGTGCAGTGGTGACTAGAGTTCTGCCTATATAGGGCACAGTCAGCATTTATAACAGTGAAATGTCTATCAAAATCAGTTCATCTAAATAGAAAGCCCACATGGATTCAGTCGTGGAGGTGGCGTAAATATTTAAATTTAGAAATTACTTGGGTGAAAGGTGCATAAATATTCCTGGCACTGACTAATTAGCAGGCATAATTAGCTGTCACACACTCACATTCTATACGGCTCTGCTTGTTAAATGTGAGGTAAACAATTTCAATGCAACACGTCTTCAGTGAATATCCTCAGGGTCCGCTAGCTGTCCGTTCTGTGTGTGCCTTGAAAAGAATTCTGGTGTTTGTACTCAGCCCTGGCTCTGTAAGTGGCCCTCACCTCACAACAGTAGGCTATGCTGTTCCACCCACTATTTGAATTTTTGTGGGACCAAAACACATAAAAATAAAGCAGGAATGAATCAATATCAGACTGTTGTGTTGCGATGAAATAAAGTTAACGGTGGGCTGTGTGATTCTAAACCAATACAATTCATATCTCCTCATAGTCTGCTAGCTGTTTTTTCTGTTGCTGCAAAAAAATCTCGTACACAGCCCTGGCTCTGTAAACGGGAAACAAAGACAGTGGCTCAGACCAAACTACACTGCATTATCGTATCCATGATTTGTGTGTCAGGAAATGTTAAATGACTTGCCCACAGACATCGAGCTTACTTTCTAGTTCACCAAGACATGCTGCTGTCGTAATGTCATGTACAGCAGCAGAAGAGTTGTGAGTATCTCTGTCTGGAGCTGGTATGCTGTCTCTGGGACCGTCTCGTTCTCTCATGTTAGTTTCGCAGCAGCAACTGTAGCAACAGTTTGCTTACCCACAACAAACCTAACGTTAGTTAGCTTACTTGCCGTGTGGTTGTTCGATCTCTATCATGCTGTTTGTCATGGTGTTAGATTTCTCTATATTCACTTAATCCAAAGAAGCATGGCCAATACGGTAAATTTGGCACGAGCAAAACTAGCGTCAACCAACGATAACTACTGCATTTGCTAAGTCACCAACTTGCCGACGCCACTTATTTTGGCACAAACTCTTGACACCACTATAACGTTTTTAATTCCAACTGTAAGTCAGTCTGTTAACTGTGAAGGATTTGAAATATGTAAAACTTTGCCTGAATAACTTGTAATAATGTGGTGGATTTAAACATTCAGATCTGGTTTACCCCTGATCTCAAAATCACACTGCTCACTCTGCTTGCAATATTATCTCCCTCACACCCGTCCCATCTGTTCTCACACCTTCTCTCTTGTCTTTTCAGCTAGAGTGGTCAGTTGAGGGTTGCAGTCAGTTCACTTCCCTATTAACAAACAAACTAAATCTCTGAGGGTTTAAAGAAACCATGACGTGTGACTGCGGAAGGGAAGGTCGTTAGTGTCTGTGTCTCGGAACTACTGGGAATTTCGGCTTGAAAATAGCGTGTAAGAACCACTTTCCTCTCCCACCACCATTAGTTTTGAAGGGCACTTAACCCCCTTTTGCTCCAGTGAAGCTGCTCTGTGATCGACAGAAGATTAATGTTGCTATGCTCCTGTAAGAAAGTGTTTCTTCTACTGATGGTGTCAGAAATGAGCTTTCTGAAGTGACTGAAATCAAGTTAAAAATTGACCACAGACCCTCCATATAATAATCCTCATATCATCTGTCCACCTTTTTGTCCCATCCTTTTTTCTTCTGCTCTTGTCCTTTCCACTTCCTTCCTCTTAATCACAAATGAGCTAGCTTTAACCCCCCTTGAGATATGTCCTTATCACCTCCCTCCACCCTCCACCCTGCTTTTAGTCAGGGATTTCCCTCTTTTACATGTAGTAGTTAGCGCTGTGATTCATGAGCAGTGAGCCTCGGAGAAAGGCTGAGAGGAAGGGAAAGAGAGGGAGGGAGAGTAAGGATGGGAGACAGAGACAGATTGCAGCATTTAATAGTCTGCCCTGGGGAGCCGCTGAAGGTGATAGAGAGAGAGAAAGACACATATGGAGGAAGAGGGAGGCAAGATAGAGAGAAAGAGACATGCTTTGTAGCAAGAGGGTGATAAAAAAATAAGCTCGCAGACTGGCTCAGTGAGAAAGATTGGAAGGTACACGGCCTATTCAGAAAAGACTCGGCTGGCGTAAATTGAGTCCAGATGGACGCACACGCGCACATGGTCGTACTGTACACACATATACAGAAGCAAGAAACACATGCACCCCCCCTCCCGACTCTCTGCTCCCCTTACACAATGCAATGCACTTCATTCACAACAAGGTTTTCCTCTGGGGTATACACCTCACCAAGCTGTTTTCCTCACACTTCTGTCACATTTCTTTATCCTTTGCTAGCTGGCCCTTTTCCACCCTCCCCTGATCTCAAAGCCAAGTGTTCTTGGAATAAACGCAATAAATATTAGATAAGTTATATAAGGTCCTAGAGAGCTGCCTGCAATTGTCAGAGATGATTCAACTCTATAACTAGCCCACTGGTCCTTTCTGGTGTAGAATCTAAACTTATTCATGAAGGAGTTGTGTGTGTGTGTGTGTGTGTGTGTGTGTGTGTGCGTGTGTGTGTGTTTGCTTTGTCACAATTATTTTGAATCATTTGTGGGTTATTTTCCAGAGATAAGGTTTATAAAATGTCCAGAGCCCAAGTCGATATATTTAGACTGCTTGCTTTGCCCTACCTAAACTGATCTTTCTATGCATCTCTTATTTGTTTCTTCATTCTTTATTCTATTGCACATGACATTGCACTGCTCATCTGATTTGATCAAACTCTGGTAGAAATACCTGAATAAGCAGCTTTCACAAATTAATTATTATTATTTTTTAACTATTTCTTTAATTCCTTAAAAAATGTCATTTAAATTGACATAATTTGCTGTGCTAATATTTAACCCTGTTATTCAAATATACATCATTTTACATATTCATGGTTTTGCCAAGATCGTAACATTACTGACCCACTGAGGTTTTTACGTACTGAACAATCCAAATGCTGAATGCTCTAAACCAAAAACTGTGTATAAAAATGGACAACATAACACCTCCCCCAATCTGAAGCTAAAACCCCGCCCCCTTCCATGTTAACGGATAATGCATCTTTCAGGGAAGTGACATTGTTACTGTTACTGTTGTTTTTTCTTATTATGTCAAGATAAAGGGAGCTGAGGATTTCATTGTCCACAACTATCCATCTCTTTTATCTTTGTCTCTTTTTTCATACTCTCTTACATAACTGATGCCATCTGGGGGAGGAGGGGGGGTCTGTTTTTATCCACCTTATAGTTTCCATGAGTGCTTACATTTTTAGCCTGGGCGGACTCATGCTCTTCTGCGTTTTCATCTCCTCTTCTGTCCTCTTCTGCACTCTGCCCTTCAATTTTACACCCACCCAGTTGTTTCCATCTCATCTACGCTGTATTCCCCCTCACTGTCCTCCTCCACCTCATCTCTCCATCCTGAAGACACTCTGCTAATGGTCTGTGTTGTGTGGCCGGGCAACCAGATGTTTATTGGTGCTGAGCGTGTCCTACTGTACGAGCTGAACATCTGCTCAAAGCTGCTCTTACTGTACATTAAATGGACCAAGCTGTTAAGCTCTCTGGATGCTCCATGCAGCCAGGAGTTCTGTTCATTCAAACTGCTGCTTTTACAGCTTAAAACTATTCTAAGGAACTCTGAATGGCTGTAGATGAACTTCAGGCTCTAATGTTATTAGAATTACAGCTGGACTTTGAGTTGGAAAGATATGGATCTAAAATGGACAAAAGGTTCACAAGATTATGTTTTTACCAAGTATGTATTGTATTATTAAATGGGCTTTAGGATTTCAAAGCTAGATGACCCCAGCTTAATCTATTTGGAGCAGTCCTGTAGGTCCACTTACATTTGTATAATCTCTCTTTGTCCGTCCAAGCCAACATTGGCATCCAAGCATAAAGTGAACATGATCAACATTATGTAACGTTAAGATTTAATCTTCTAACAAAACAAAATTAACAATAAGAAAAGCCTTGGTTTTTGTGCATTTAGCCATTATTTACCCATCCATCTGCTTTTGGTGACTCTTTTATTTTTAAAACTGGGGCCCTTTCCTCCATCTGTCCATCAAATTCTGCAGCTCAGCTACCCTCAGCCAGTTTTTGAGCCGTACCAACCTCTTCATGCTGAAACACACTGTACCTGCCGACTAAAAATAGCGTAATGCCAGTTAATGGCTTTATATAAGTCAGTGGGTGTGGGTCTGTGTGGTGAGTGAGCGATTCAGAAACAACTATGATTCCTGGGGGTAGGTGGGGATAATGGCTGGTGTTGTGTGTGAGAGGACTTGGTATAGAATAATTAACAATGAAAGAGCATAGAGTGAGTGCACCAGAATCCAAAGAACCTTATAATGTTACATTATTGAATAGATTTTAATTCAATTTCTCAGTTTTAAATGAAAAATAAAACAAATTTTAATTAAAATATGTAAATGTTACAATAATATGTTATTTATGATTGAGCTTAGGGCAAATTGCAAGCTTTGGCCAGAAAATGCTATTCTTATACTCAGTTGAACTTAGTCCTTAGTCCATAATCTTTACCATGGTTACCATCTTCGTTTAGATGCTTCTCTTTAGTGTTTAGTTCAAATCCTGTTTTTAGCGTTTTACGCAAACATTTGTTATCCTATAATTGGGACATTTTTTGGCGGATCAGAATTTTCTCAACAAACTTTCATCAGTTTGGACCAGAGGTTGTCTGTGCCAAGTTTGGTGCTGATCGGACTTGCCACTGAGGAGTTAATTAAAATAAGTTTTATAGTTTTCCCAATTGAGCAAAATGGAAACGTCATTGCACAAAGGCGTGTCCTATACCATACGAATTGGCAGTATCCCCCAAACATGTAGACATAAGGTTTATTAATGTGTGACGTAGTGGCACGTACTTATGAGGCAAAATGTGCCTTGCCATAAGTTTGGTGTTGATCGGCCATTCCAAATCTGACAAATATGACATCACTTCCTGTTTTTAGCGTTTTCGCAAAGATTTGTTAGCATATAATTGGGACATTTTTTCGCAAATCAAAATTTCCTCTAAAAACTTTCATCAGCTTCATCCATGGATGGTCCATGCCAATTTTGGTGCCGATCGGACTTGCAGCTTTGGAGAAGTTAATCAAAATAGCTTTCTCAGTTATTGCGATGTAGCTAAAAAAAGTCTAGGCGGAAATGGGTGTGGCCTATACCAGGACATTCAGCTCGATGCCCCAAATGTGTAGATATTAGTTTTTGATATGAGCCTATGTATGCGGGAGTTCCAAGGCCAAACACGATTAAATTGCAATAGTGCCCCCTAGTGGTAGAAGTGTGCGGATTTTTGCACCTGAGGTACTTGCACTGGTTTGGTCCTACTCTATGAGTTTCGTGTGTGTAGCACTTACCATCTAGACTGTAGTATGAGTTTCAGCGGTGGAATAATAATTAAAATCTTAGTGAATATAATAGGATTCCCAGCTCCGCTGGTACGGAAAACCACCATGCCTTGCATTTGTGGGTTCCCGGGCGTGGACCCCTAAAAATAGCCAATGAGTCTAGTAGATTTTCAAAAAGGTGTCTAGCTAAGGAAAAACTTTGACCTGCTGGTGGTGTTAGATGGAATCACCAAAGTCATATGGATTCATCATCTGTGTATGTATGTCTGTGCAAAATGTAAAACAAGTCCATTTCTTTACTGTTGAGATATTACAGTCTGAACCAAAGTGGTGGACCGACCACCCAATGCCGCTAGCATGCATTTCAAATGTGTGGATTTGCTGCATTTGTCTGTTTTTATGTAATTGTAAATAAAATATATTTTGGTGTATAGACTGTTTGGACAGAATGGACAATCTGAAGACATCTCCTTGGGCTATGCAAACTTGCAACAACCATTTTTAACTATTTTTGACGTTTTTTAGATGAAACAATCCTAGTTTACAGAGAATGGATCTGTGTTTCTACTTATTTTTTATTTTATTTTAAAAGACTACACATCCATGTTCTTGTTCAGAGAAATAAGTGCTGCTGGTAAGAACGAAAAATTCAGTGGTGGCTTTGACATCATCAAAGTAATTTGCAATTGATATTCCAAGCACGCATTCCTGTCATTAAACATTCACCTATTCACATTTCAGTGTTTGATATTGGATAAATCCTCATCGCTTCACCCCTTTAGAAAATGGAAGGAGGTGATTGGGTAGAAGAGCATGGGAGGAGACAAAACTAGTAATGGTGGGAAAAATAGTGGCTAAAAAGCAGAGGGCAAAAACCCAGGGACTGGCAGCACATATTTAATAGAAATCCTTTAATAGAAAAACAAGTCCTCTCCTTGTCCCCTTTCTCAGCTTGTGCTCAATTCTCAACAGTGTCTTCTTTGAAAACACACATACAGTACATTTCTTAAGCCATACACACACAGGGCTTAGTGCTGCACTTGCTGTCAGAGGAGGGAAGGAAAAAGAGGCAGCAAGCCTCTAAAAGCTCAGCAGAAATGTATTTATAGACAGAAATAAAAGGATTATACCTCCATGAGGGAGTAGGGGAAAGCCAGTGATTTCCAGACATGCCAGATGCTATACAATCTCAGTTGGAGGGAAAGTGGAGGCAGGAAGGGAGATGCAGAGGGAGGAGGAAGAGGAAGAGGATGGAGAAAGTGGAAGGAGGACAAGGGACTGACAGATGGAGAGAAGCAGATTGACAAAGAGAAACAAGGATTGGCGCTCTCTCAGTTTTACTTCACTACCTTCAGATTGGCCTCCGAGCCACATCAAGCCCTGGTAATTATCCCCTGCCAGCTTGCTAGGAATAGGGTGGCTTTTTGTGAGGGGGTAAGCCTGCTAAGTGATAATTACCAGCATAATGAGAAAGCTACCTTTCTCTTACTTTGTGTGTGTGCTCTGCTGTACACGAGGACACTTTTTGGATTACTCATTTTAAAAGTATTAAAAAGAGACTCTGACTTCTTATTTTTCTTCCTTATGCAGTCCTGCTTTTGAGAGTGAGCGCGGGATAAAAGGAAAATCCACCAAACAGCTGTCAAAAGTGGAACCACTGCCAAAAACGAATTACATAACACCCACAAACTCTTTTAATTCCCTGCATATTCCATTCATATTCCTACAAATTAAAAGTGCCCCTGCCCCACCCCCTCTTCTTTTTGACTTCTTCTAAGCCGCACACTGTGCAGATGTTAGCTCCCGGATGTGCACATGCAAGTGTTAATACCCTGCCAGAGTCCTCTCTCGCTGTTGCTAAGGAGAATACAGT
>JAPMOB010227980.1:0-14579 GCA_029875015.1 Lepomis gibbosus
ACACACATATATATACAAATTGTAGAGTGACAACTTAATAACAGCCACAAACCAGTTTGTCACTTAAATATGTTCGAATGTATTCCATACTCAGTCAGGTAAACAGAAACCATTTAGTATGATTTCCAAGTCCAGTCCTGTTTATTTATACAGCCCAAAAACGCAAATCACACATTTGCCTCAAAGGGCTTTACAACCTGTATAGCAGAAAACACACTCTATCCATAGATGGTCGCTACTGATAAGGAAAAACTCCTCAAATGTCTGGTCTCTGTCCCTCTTCACTTTGTCTTCTTCCCCTCGTCTGGGTGCTGGCTGTGCTCTCTGTATGTATCTTCTTTTTTTTTACAAACCCATCCGTGTGTAAGCAGCTTCTGTCTTATGTACGCCTGGGAGCTTCAGCGTGGTCCCACTGCTGCTGGGGTTCTAGTTTGCTTTATGTTATGTTCTTGGTTTAAACAGTTTATAATTTCACACACACAACCTCAGTAGCAGAGGACACTCAGTAGCGTCACGGGACGTGTCTTTCTCCTGCCACTGCCTGTGCAGCATGTGTGTATTCTGGTGCCCAGTGCCTGTCAGCGAAACAGGAGTCTGCCCACTAGTTCTCGAATTCTAGCATACAGCAGCACATTTAGAGTCTCATCTGGCAAGGAAATGTAGCACTAATCCAATTGGCTGGAGCTTTAGTAAAAGCTTCTGTAATTGGCCGATATGGCAACTGGCTGCCAAGGTTCCGGTGAGCACAACAGGGAGTCCCTGTGGTGCAAAAGAGACTGAACAAAGGGCAGATAGCAGAGAGTGTGCTACTGTTTTGAATATTCCTCCCCACATGGCAATAATAAAAAACGCATCTGCACTCTCCTGGCTCAGATCCATGCAGCGGACCATATCTCATTTTCAACTGTTGTTTGCCAAGCACACATCCAAATACACACTCCCCCTACATTCCATCTGCAGGAACAGGAATGGCTTTCGTCACACAAACATGTTTGAGGAAACATCTTCCCAACCAGTTACGGAACAAAGCCATCAACAGGAATATTGACTGTGTGTGTGTGTGTGTGTGTGTGTGTGTGTGGAAGAGGAAGAACTGTTCTTTGCAGAGGAAAAAAATGCTGCTACCAACAGCCACTGCAGCCATTCCTGTTTCCTTTCACCTCAGTGTGGAATCCAGGAATAGCTCAAAGTGACAGAGACAAGACATGAGAGAGAGGGAGAGAGAGGGGGAGACAGACCGTTAAAGAGAGAGAGAGAAACAAAGGGAGACGGTGAGACAGACATAGGCAGAGAGTGTGAGATATGGCCATGTAAGGTTTCCTGCACCACAGCTTGCACCACTACACACAAACACTGAACCCGAAATGAACTGTTCAGGGTTTGGTTTCTCAACTCACTGTTAACTTGACTTTGGCTTTGTGTGGCTGCTTTACAATGAAACAAAGGCAGCCTTCACCATAAGATGCATTAGGGAACCTGCAGAAGAAATAGTGAGTTCTTCCTTGTTTTGTTTGCATCCTGATTTTATTCACTTATACAATAGCAGCAATGTACTGTAGATGGCAAATTAATTTCCCATAAGGTGAATGAAATTTATCAAACGAATGAAAAGTAAACTCTTTTGTAAAAAAGATGTTACCCGTTTTTTTATTGGTTACAGCTTGTTATTTGGGTTGGTTGAAATTCATTGTGGTTTGGCCATTTGCTCTAGATTTTTGATAATTTACTTTACAGTGCTCATAATTTGCAAGCACAAAGTTTAATTTCTTTATTATGCTTTAAAATCACAACACTTGGTCAAGAGATATTATGCATTACTGTGGAGAAACTAGCTAATGAGGTAGATAAATCTGTTATTTGGATTCTCTAGTCAGTCTCTAACAGTCAGTGTCTTGGTAGCATCTGAAAGAAATTTGATTAAGCTGAATTATTGCAGCTGTTGCACACACCCATCAAAACCCTCAGCACTCAGCATTTGGTTTAATATCAAACGTCAATAGTGAAATTAATGTAGAGTCAGAGTTAATACAAAGTTGTTCAATCTATCATACATTGTTTTTTCTGAGATTGAGTTCAACATTTCTTTAATTAGCAAGACCAGTGAAGAACAAATAGCATGTAGCAGAGTGTGTTTATCATCTTTGCTTTGCACAAAGAATTAAAAATCAAATATTGACATATTCAGTCGCAAGGGGAAATGCTCCAGATGGCATTGTAAACCACTTAAATGTGGCTTTACGCAGAATCCCTTTTCTACAAAGTGAAATGAAGCTCAAAGAACATGCTGACCGTGAAGGAAAGTCCATTCACTCCTTTATATGTAGATGCATGACATCATTTTTTGATTATTGTGATATCCATCCATCGTCAACTGCTTATCCTGCGTACAGAGTCGCGGGGGGGCTGGAGCCTAACCCAGCTGACATTAGGCGAAAGGCGGGGTACACCCTGGACAGGTCGCCAGTCCATCGCAGGTCGCCACACATAGACAAACAACCACTCACACTCACACAATTTAGAGACACCAATTAACCTAGCCTGCATGTCTTTGAATGGTGGGAGGAAGCCGGAGCACCTAGAGAAACCCCACGCGGACTCGGGGAGAACATACAAACTCCATATAGAGAGGCCACATTATTGTGACAGTAATTTGAAAATTATCCCAACCTGGACAAACATTCATCTTAATTTAACTTATCAGTGCAAATTAAAAAAAATATAAATGATCTGAAGAATGTCAAATAAAATCCTTCATGATCATAGACACGTGACAAACCTACTTTTTGATTTGATTCGATTGATTGAAGTGTGAATGACCAACAATTTTCTTGTAGAATCTTTTGACAAAGCCACAAGTCATTTGACTATTTGAGTATCACTGCGCTATAATGTCATTGGGCGAAGGTCATATTTTTTTGAGGGAAACTTTCAGAAGTTCACTCTCGGTCTGCATATTCTATTTCACTTGCTGATGGTATAATGATTTAACAGGAAGGAGGATGTCATGTTACACATGTGGGCGAGAAGAGTTAAGAATGTGCTTTTGTCATTGCATTGGTGGATTTGTTATAGTGAGTGCAGTTGCCTATCACTTGATTAGCATACCAGTTTATCCAAAATAAATATCAAAAACATATCTAATCAGTAAATCAATATTTTATCATCCTGATGAAGCACATTAGAATAATAACGAGAAGCATATTGTAAAATTAATCCAATTTCCATGTCACTGATGTTTTGTGATATTAACAATAACAGACATTAATTAGGCTTCTTTATTTAAAACTTTAAATGTTTCTGACATGGATTTATTTCAATATTGAGTAATGCAGTATGATAATCCAATTTATTTCTGTGTCAGTGTGGGGCAAAGAAAACAACTGAAACAATTCACAGATTATGCAGACAGTCACATATTGTCTACAATGTTAGATTCAGCTGTTGCTCATAGTGGCCGATAAAAAAACTAAAAGAAAATACGAAACCGCTGAATCTTAGATGGCACATGTTGTAATGTTGCGTTACCATGACAGCAGTGGGGGAGAAATTACTTTTAACATGAAGGTGATAAAGAAATACTTAGACGCACACAAGCAAAATTTAACGGACTACGTGTCTTAGTGCTGATAATGTGCCGTGCTTGTGTGGAGACAGAAAGTAAACACGATTTGCAGTTCTGCCGTCAGTGCTCCGGGATACTTTCGCTTCATGTGTTCATGCTGCTTCTTGTATTCGTGGATAGCAGTTGTGCTGCTGAGAAGCTCTTTCCAAATCACAGAGCTCATGGAGCAGCAGGTTGTTGAGTGTCTAAAATACTCTCAAACTTTAGACAGTCAATGGTGCGGTCTTGTAGCTGGAGCTTGTCTGAGGAATCCCTGCTAACACCAAGTTAGCGTACTTACGTAATTGATTACGTCAACTATGTCGATGGATCGCCACAGCCCTAAACTAAATATTCCTGTCCTTCTTGGTTCACATGCAGTTTTTGATCTTTGCTGTCACCCTGTCTCCAATTGCTGCCCATAATCACTACTTTGTACTATACACTGTCTTATAGAGCAATAAAAAGTGAAGCAGACAGGAGACTGGTCATAGGAGCCCTTGGAGAAATGAAGTGAGTGGAGGATGTGAAAGGTGTTACTTCCAGTTACAGTTACACATTTACCCATAACCTTACTGTGAATACATAGTTAAATATAACAGCCTGAGTAAGGAATATATACATGGTTCATAAGTCGTCTTAGTCAACAACCCGAATTTAGCCTATATGAGCTGAAAGTTGAAGAAATGTCCAGTTGAATATGTCGTAAGAAAATAAAGGGACGGCTTTAATACTAAGTTCTGTTACTTGCAGTGTGAAATGAAAGCCGCTTCCTCTGCGGCACCCTTTTTTTTTTACTGCTACAAGCTTACAGCTAATCATGTGCACAAAGTAATAAACACGACTTAGCTCTGTTTACATGCCAAGAGTAGTTCCAAGATGAAGTATTACTACACCCTCAATGTCAGTACGATAACCTGGTTGAGATATATATTTTTACATTATTATTACAATTATCAGAATATTGTCTTTCTCTGACTTTACCAACTACTGAAGGAGTTAATCGGTTGGGTGAAGACGATGTCTTCAATTAAATGGTTTGATATGAGATGCCCATCTGCTCTATCACTCAACTCTGCTCATTGAGTGTCACCTCTCTGCTCTGCTCTGCAGTCACTCACTCTCTCACACACACACACACACCCTCACACAAACCCTGACCGCAACATATAACACATATAGCATTCACATATTGAAAATCCATTTAAACAGAACCCAGACGAACTCTGAGCGCGCTCTCTCTCTCTCTCTCTATCTATCTCTCTCTCTCTCGCTCGCTCTCTCTCTCTCTCACACACTCTCTCACACACACACACACATACGCTCACGCACAACCCTCCCATATCCTCTCAATCTAATGTCCCAGCTCTGCTTACTGCGTCAAAAGGAGCTTAGATCAGGGAAACCATAGCTTGCTCTCATTCAGACTTCCTGGAAGATCGGGCTATTTATTCAAACCAAGCAGTCCATGTTTGGACTGTGGCTGGAAGGTTGCCAGTTTGAATCCCAGTATGGTTTAACACACATGGTTGAACCAAACCACTGCCAAGGTGCCATAGAGCAAGGCAGTCAGCTCCATTTGCTCCAACAAGCTTTTGAAGACTGAGACATTTTTTTTACAAATGTAATATTATATTTTATTATTATTTGATAACGTGGTTGCATGTGGTTTATTACACTGTAATGTCACCCTCCCCCCTTCAGAAGCAAAAAATTGGTCAATTGACAACAAACTGTGGTAAACACTGCATGGATCGACTTGCTATTTTCCATCCAAATAAACACTTGTTTTCACAACATGGATTAGATTTAGCTGCCCTAGCACTGTGTTTGCTTTGTCTTTCTCACCTTCACGTCACAAAGAAATAACAGAAAGGAGGATGGCAAGCCTGTAACAAAGGAGAGCTAGGCAGAGCTGGGGATTTTCAAAAGGTAAAAAAGATTGCCAGAGTCAGAATTTCTTCTTTAGACTGACACACAACTCATACATTGTTTGAGTGTGAAGTAGAGTAGAGAGCATGCCTGGTCACCAATTAAGCCTTACCTCAATAAAAATACTGGTTGATTGTTTACCGTTTTTTTCACAGGTGTTTGAAAACCTTTTCATAATGAACTGTAGGCAAATCTGCCTCTATTAGACCAATGGAAAGCAGGCATTTGTGCCGGTTTTGAGAGGAACTCTCAAAGAAAAGGTCTTAGGACTATGAGACCACAGTTTGAGAACACTGGCAGTAGATGGAAATATGCATGGAAGAAAAATCACTGCGTCTGTATTGCATCTCTGAAGAAATGAGGACAAAAATTACTTATTCACTTAAAAGCAATGACCAAAAATACTAATAATTGATACTTTTGCTTTGTGTGTTCTCACTACAATGACCCACTGACCGGTGTTAGCAGATTAATTGCTGCTTTCATGGTAAGCTGTGGCGTATCACCTATAATTGGTAATGCAGGGTATCAGTGAGATGCTGTGTGCGTCTCTGTATGTGTGTGGGGTATGTGAGATGTTTTTATCTGATTAGAAAGTTTATCTAATAAAGAAGGATTTATAGGATTCTGGTTTTTATCCTCTGCGCACACACTGAGAGTGCACATTGACACACTTGCTAGGGGAGGAAGAGGATCACAAACAGCTGCAGGTTATTAGCAAAATCATATTGCATATTGCAGTGCCTTTGTTGAATTGTAACTATGAATTGTGACACATATGGCCATAGTTACCTATTAACTTTTTAATAATTGATTTTGTTGTTGCTTTTTTGTATTTTACTTTACTTTTTGTTACTTTACAAAGTAAACACAACAAAGATAAACAAGTTACAGCTTCTCAAATTTGAGGATTGTTAATTGAAAACCCTTTAGATATTATTTGGTTCAGAAAAAAAGGTCTTTGAAAACATTGCTCTGGGCCCTGAAAACTTACCCTAAAACTAGTTGACTGACAAACCAAACTAATTAATTAGATAATTAACGGAAGCTTTTAACCTGGTTGAAAATGCTGTCCTTTGCTGCCACTGCTATCAAATTTCATAACTTAATCAAGTCAGTCAGTGACTTTAGCCCTGCACATCAACAACGAGATGAAACATGCAAAAGCCAAAGATTTTATCCTTTTAAATATGGTAAAAAACAATATGTACTACACAGTTCCAATGACAAACTGATAAAATGATGATTTGTATGTGTATGTCAGTGACTTCATGGACATGCAGAGAATACAGTATGCATACCTTAGAATCAAAGATATTAATGTACAGTTGACGCACATACTTGAGTCGCATGCCTCAGAGCTACTGAGGTGTATCCACCCGTGTTTGTTGTGCTTGTTAAGAGGCTAGGGATAAAAAGCAGAGCAGCACACTCTTCCATACACACACACATGCCTGTGAGCAGACACATAGCAGTTGCAGGAAAGCTTCACCATATTTCCCCCGAGATCTTTTGGAGCCACATCATCGTCTCACTCCAGCACACACATCAGTGTCAGCCTGACTTGCGTACGCACAGCCACCACTCAGCCAGCTGCCTATGAGCGTTGTGTGTGTGTGTTTAGCTGTGAAAGG
This sequence comes from Lepomis gibbosus, assembly GCA_029875015.1. Taxonomy (NCBI): domain Eukaryota; kingdom Metazoa; phylum Chordata; class Actinopteri; order Centrarchiformes; family Centrarchidae; genus Lepomis; species Lepomis gibbosus. The sequence continues at coordinate 7,168 of JAPMOB010227980.1, forward strand.
GAAAGATAGGACAGGAGAGCAAGAGATAAGTGCAAAGATTTTTTGTGTCTTTGCTTGTGTGCGTCTATATGTTTTTGCTTGAATTAAAAAGCCATATCACGATGTCTAATGTATAGTGACCAAAAAATTATCTTATGTCATTTCTGACTTGTAGCATTTTGCTGTTGTTGTATTAAACACAAGCATGAACAAAAGCGAGTGAATATCTTCTGTTGGATGTTAACTAAAATCATGTATCTCTCTACAATTCATGTATTGTATAATTGTTCATTACATGTTAGTTTACTCAGTACTAGACGGACATGATGAGATTATTGGCATATGGTATGTGCTACATTTGCAAAAATGCTGATGGAAAAAATATTGAAAAAGTACATGAGAGTTTTACACTTACAAACTAACTTTTATGTAGAAACATACCTAAAAGCAGGGGTTAGGTTTAAAATAAAATCCACCTTCAGAACTCTACATGGCTATTTGTCATCAGCTTGATGCGTGATGTAAAATGATGTGTTTCAGGTATTTTTCTAGTGATGTTGTAATTTATATGTTTAGTTCACCACTTTTAGCCTCATGAAGCTTAGTGCTTTCCCACTTTTTTTGTGTCCACTTTCAGCGACGTTTGTCAACATTTAGTATTTTAAGAAAACTATAAAGCATTTGCTGCGCTCTACAACAACTTTGTTGTGTGACCAACACACAGGCTACTGTACTATGTATCTTGTACTGGGACAAAAAAATGTTGGTCCAACTCACAGGCTTTTCACATTGCTGCAAACCTAACTGGCAGTGCCACTAGCCACTTGCAGTACTTGTTCTTGCTTTCAGGCTGTGTGAGTGTGGGCATGACATTGTGGTTACCAAGTGGGCACCTTCCTTCACAAATGACTCACTGAGTTAGAGACACGACACCTCAAGAAGGCGTCGCTGCAACACTTCCTTCTGTACCCAGTCTAAGCAGAACCAGTCACATTGCTCTGATATCATGTCATGATCTTGGTAGTATGAGCTCCTCTTCCAGGAAGTTGGAAAGCCTGTGAGCTCTGACAGCAAGGGCACAGTGTTACCATTGCATTCTGTGGAACAAGCAGCCAGGCTCTGCTGAGAGGCTCGAACTGTGCCTCAGCTCATTAGTGATAAAAAGAGGTCTGATATGTCGCTGGGGGCTTTTATAGTTATCAGTAAATTTAAAATCTAAAAAAGCACCCAGTGTAGAGCTGCTAAACAGGGCTGATATGATTTGGTGCCGCAGTTTGAACGAGCAGCAAGTGGGAACAATAAGACCATGATAGTGACTCATACCCTTTAATCACAGAGAAATATGTCTTGCATTGCCTTACTGCCGCGGCTGTTCGTGGAAAAAGGTGCTGTTGCTCCCTGAAACGTCAGGAACCTTGTGCCAAAGCAGAGAAATGTATTTAGTTTCCTCTGCATCTTGTGAGAAGAGAGTCTTTTTTGTTAAGAGTGATGTAATGATATACTGTGGGTTGTAATATATTTTGTAACTCAGACAAAATGTGCATTTAATGAGTGCTGAGACTTGCCATGCACAATGGTGTGTAACTAGTTGTTATTTGCCTTGACCAACTTTGATCTCATTAGTTGTACTCTAGAGAACTTTGCTGTATATTATATTTAGTTAGGGATGTTTGCTCTCCATGGTGCTGAAATGCTCTGTTTTATTCAGACGGGAGAACTGATCTATTTGAATTGCTTTTGTACCAGGGCAGTGATATCAGAAACACAGCTCCACCTCAAATCTTTCATTACTTAGACATTATAAGGGCTGCTGTTTCATTGACTGGTGCATGGATTGGCCGGCTGTCCTGTCATGTTAATACACAGGGCTGGACTCGGGGTAAACAGGATTTTTTTTTTTTTATTAAAGGTAGGCTGTGTGTAGTGTGTCATGCTTTTCTCTGCTGTAGTGTTAGGCTTATTTTCAACACAGATTTAGATTCCATAACTTTGACTATGACTGAATGAGTTTGAATATTTGACTCTTTACAACAAAAACTCAGCATCAGATACAGAGACCCATTATCTTCATCTGCAAGCAGATTCTGGCTTTGACATTTTGAAATAAATATGAAAAACACAATATTTAGTGATGCAGATGGATGCAGTAGTTAATTGGGAATCTATGGCAGCTTTTATTTCCGCTAAAATGCACCACCATCCGCAATACTGTAGGTCGCTTAATGATGACGAGAAACCTAACTCGGAGCAGCAGACAACTTTCATGGCATGTCAGGGGAAAAAGCAAAATATCAAGTGTGGAAATGAGTTGTCTGAACAACTTCCCTTCACCAGCAGAGCTGTTCGGCCGTCAGACTGATGGAAACATCTCCCTTGAGACTTGTGTTTCAGGTTGCCAAAACGCAAGTTGTGTTACTACTAACGGCAATGGACCAACCCAAACAACCAGCAAACTTGAGGGGGAGAATTATCTTAATTAAATTTATAAATGAATTTTATTGGGCTTGAAAAAGAGATCAGCGCAGACACACTGGATTAGCAGGCGCGTGCCATATTCATCCTGTCTTAGTGAGGACACTTGATAAATTTCCTACAGCTCTTTGACAGGCCCGGGATCTTGATTTGAAGATAGGTTGCATCCCATGTTGGCAAATCACTGCTATGCATTTTTATGGTTTTAACGGGCTAGCACAATGTAGTCATTAGAGATGGAGTTAAAGAGATAGCAGCACTCTATATTGGCAAGTATCTTGGGCTGTAGCAGAGAGGTGCAGGGCCCTCTTTGCAGACCAGCGCTCACCTATGTGGTACAGCATCGCTTCACTGACTTAAAGTCATGAAACTGTCGTTTTAGGACAGAATGCTCTCCTGTGTTATGGGTTATTAGTATGTGGCTTCACTTTAGTGTTTTATTCATATGCATCCTGCTTCCAGCCTGAAGTCCTTTGGGAGAGGTCAAAGAGTAAGGGGCTTGACCCTCAGAAGTAAACAGTTGTGAAGTACAAGCAATGAAGATGTAAAAACTTTTTTTTAGATTGTTAATCAGTGATGGCGTGATAATATAGTTGTATCAATTATTGTCATCACTCTGCATTATTCATGGTAATTTGATCACTACAGCACTGATTAGTGGCCTGTGCTGAATCTCCATGTAATTAGTGGCACTACCTTTATCCAACTCCACTGTGTGTTTTGTAGTTGGACTGGCAGTTCAAAAGTCTGTACTGGCATAATGTTAGTGGTTCCCTGCCAGATGTACTGTAGCCTCTGAGTGGGGCCTTCATACTGTGTACTACCGTCTGTGTGTCCATCATTTAATTGGCTGGTTTCCTCTGTAACCATGCCACAGCAGATGAAACTGTTGAATATCATTATTTTAACTTTGAAGATTAAATTAGCTGGGGACACTTAAACAAGCCAACTACAACTGGTCAGAAGAACTTATTTTCTTGCAAAGCATCATTTACACAATAGCCTTCAGTTTAGTAATGTAACTCACCATTTTGTGTAGTATGTATTAGTTGTTGTTAATTTGTTAAAGTCAGACAGGCACAACACATGGATGTGTTTGGAGAGAAAAAATACTGTTGTTACACATTTGTTCTCTGTAACATATACACCTGTCACTGTTGCCATAAATCCATGCTAAATGGGAAGTTTCTGTTTACCTTTCTCTTGAGGTTAACCATCCTACCTTCTGTGTAATGCAAGCCTCGTTCAAACCATGTGGTCATTTCAGCACAGCTGCATGAATAGGGCTGTTATCACAGAGGACAGGATTACATTTTCTCACTCTGTAGTTCTAGTCAGACTACAGACTTTATCAGTGGATTATGTGCAGGCTGTACTCTAATTTGTGTGTATTTTCAGGTAAGTGGACACACACAGGCCGGTAAGTGATATGTGTTTAGAGTTCAGTAAGGTGCGTTGAATTATCTAAGCAACATATTTATTAAAGAGCAAAGTCTCAGTAAAGAAGAATGATTTCAGGTTTGCTAGCCTCTTCATCATTAACTGGGTTTATTGTTTTAAAGCTTATGGACTTTATACTTTTTAGTTAGTGGATATGAATCAAAGCACACCATTGTTTTCTGTCAGAAACATACAGTAGCAATTTGCTAAATTGTTGTTGCTTTAAATCAACTAGTTGTAATGCAGGTGTTGAAATTAACTTCTGTACTTTGTTCTGTACTTTGTGGGGTACAGATTGCAGTGATGTCAGCAGTTATGGCATATTGCATGTCAGTCAAAAAATAGCATATGGAGCAGTGCTACCGTACAGTATTCAAGTGACTATTGACCCTGAGCCAAAATATTGAATTAGGTTCACAACAGTTAGGGAGCTCACTCTGATTTGTTTACACACCACAGCCAATACACAGTCCAACATTTTTCAGTTTTCCATCTATGCCAACACACATAGAAGGCTTATAGAAGCCTAGCTACATAGTACTTTCTCTCAGTCAGCCTGATAAGTTATTTGCTGTCAAAGATCTACTGTAGCAACACTGTAAAGCAGTGTGTCTTCAAAGTAAAGGGCTCCACATGACAAGGATAATATTATGTTCATTCGGATAGACTAAATTTATTCTTTGGGCCCTCAGTTTAAAAGACTGCAGTGTACCACAGAGTGTTTCTCTTCCATGAATGTTAACGTACCCTTACCATGTGTCACCCTTGTCTCCATTGCATGTGCAAACACATGAACCTGTTCTTTTGCACTACACAAATACGGCAGGTGGTTTAGATGCAAAAACATGGAACCTTGGAGGACTGCTGCAGTGCATTACATATGCCGTAGTCAGCTCAGGCTATTTCTGTAGCCCCTAGTCAGCAAGCCAAGAAGCAGCCCTGCCCACTTCGGACCAGCCCTTTAGGTTAATCATCGAGGCCCTGAGTTCTTAATCATTTTAAGCTCTGGACTCATTTTAAGTAAATCTAGCTCCGTCCAGGCACTTGTATGGATGTATAGAGATTGGCTAATCTACATATAGTTAACAAGAAAGATTATGAATTAGCAGAAACATGGCAAGTAAAAAGAACAATGAAGTAAAGGTTAGCTTAATTATTCTGCAGTAGATTGACCTTCACCAAGAAGTTATTTCCATACCCCTTTTTCACATTATTGCTTGCCTTTGCCAAAAGAATCGTTGTGTTCTACTACTTGAGAAGGAGAAAATACACAGGTGGGAAATCACCATATGCAGGAGCGCTCCTATATTAATTTGTCTTCTAGATGTATGGCTTTGGCTAACACACACACAGCTAGTGCAATATGTACAGTAGCCTGATAAATAGTCTGCTAAATATTTAGTATGCTGACAGTATTCTTTGTCAATAAAGATTTTAATTACTGCTCAGAATAGCTGACCAACACACATTGTATGCTTTATGGGTTACTCTCGTAGCTGCGGTGTAGGCTGGGGCAACATTAAAAACCCAGAAACACAGCAGACAGTATTTGGTGCATGGGATTACATTTCAAAGATTAAAAACAGAATCTTTGTAATTTAGGGGAGTCCATCTGAAAATATCTTGAAAATTGAAAAATGGTTGGTTTTGTACAGTTATGTAAACAAATAATCCTCTGTCCTCAGCTTTTTAGCCCACAATAGCTTCATAAACATCAGAGAGAGGTAGCAGCAAAGCTGGTACAGTGGGTACGAAAAAAGAAGAAAAGTTTTAGGAAAAGTTAGCTAAACTGTTTCTAAATGCTCCTCTATGCTATGCTGTGCTATGTAAGACATGTGCACAACCTGAGAAAGAAGTAGCATGGATTTGATGGATGGGAACGGGACAAAGTGTGGACAGAAATAGAATCGGTGCTGAACAATCAAAGAAAATGTGAATGGACATAATGCATAAATAATATGAATAAAATTAAGGTCCAAGTCCAAGGGAAACATGCATTACATGGGACATTTGCAGAGCTGTGTGTGACCAAAAAGCATGGACAATATAATTGACAGACTTGACAACAGTATTGCTGTAAATTACTTTATAAATTAAATCATGTTTTTGGAGGCTCAGTAAATTGCCAGATAAGGTTTGCAATATCACATTAACCAGGGATTATTACATGGCATAAGGCATTCAGGACTGATTTTGTGCAGCATAATAATTTGAGTTTTCATTCTTCTTATTCCTAAAAGGTTTATCATTCAGGTTCCCCATTATTATTATTATTATTGCTTCAAAATGTGTCACATTGATTAACTGCTGGATTATTAAATGCTGTGTTATTAATAAATGAACTGGCAATGTATTACACATTAAATTTCATTCACCAATTTAGTGGGACGTGTTAGAAACGTGTATTTACAGTGAGAGAAAAGAGAGACAGCGAAACAGAAACCGACCGAGAGTATGGGTTAATTGACAGAGAGGAACTCGGGGACAGAATGTGAGAGAGGCCGGCAAGTGTATGTGATAAAGCTGAGGCTGGAGGAGGAGGGTTTAAACAAAGGAACTTGAGATGGAGGAAAGAGGGAGATGAAAAATGTGTGAGTGTGGGATGGGGGCGATTAAGAGGATGGATAGATGGATAGACAGATGAACAAATGCATGGAGTGGATGTGCCTTACCAGCCTAAGGTGAAGAGAGAGACTGACTTCTGCTTCACATTGATACCACAGACTGAATTGATGCGATACCTCTCTCTCTCTCTCTCTCTCTCTCTGTGGGAATTCTCTGACCCAGTTAGCTCCTCCACCAGCAGCAGAGTTATTTTTACATATACAGGAGACAATACTTTGTCCTCTGCTCGTCCTCCCCTCATTCGTGTGCTTCCTTCCGATCTTCCTCTCCTTCATCTTAGCTGTTCCCATCCTTTCCTCTCATACCATCCTGTGCTTCTTCCTCCCTTTTTTATATATGTCTCTATTGGCTTTTATCCTTTGTACTCCTTAAGGGATGGAGGTTTCATCAGCTTCCTGCTTAGTTTGGTACAAGATACTAGTTTGATGATTCAGTGTTATCACGTAAGTATAGCGATATTGCAGACAATCATGCACGTAAACAAAAGCTTTAAATTTTTATTTCCTAAACACTTTGTAATTATACACTTGGGACCTGACTTCATTTGTTTACTTGGTGTAGTGTGTCTAATTTCTGTCATAGTACAACTAGAGAAAGAGCAATGTGTCAGAATTTGCATTTCAGTGCAAATTCACAGAATGATAACATACCAAGAGATCACCGACAGGTGTAGAGTCGCAGAACGAGACATTTTGCATTTCTAATTTTATAGATTTGTAATCTTAAATCTATAAAATTATAGATGCTGTTAGCTAAAAGTAGTGGAGGTGTACATGCCATGGATGCTGCTTTCATTATTTAATGGTGGAGATTAAATTTATAGCAGTATATAGTAAATAGGTGAGTGATTTCACACTCAGCCAAAGTCTCCTCTCCTCTCCTCTCCTCTCCTCTCC
>JAPMOB010227983.1:0-10234 GCA_029875015.1 Lepomis gibbosus
TGGGGGCTTTAGCTTCTGCTGTTCCCAGGTCTGCCTCAGACAAACACACATCATCATACACAAATCATGCATATCATGTTGCTGCAAATCCTCACAACCCCAGATTGCTATTTAGGACCATTAACTCTGTTATTCACCGCCCTCCTGATTCAAGTGAAGTCTGTCCAATTGAGAGTTGTGATCTTTGTTGATAAAGTTTTCAGAATTAGAGCCCAGATGATGCCATCTCCACTTATTCTACCATGCTGGGAGGTGTGTCTAATTTTTCATTCATTTTACCCAGTCTGACTTACTGAGGATGATCTCCTTCAGATGTTTTACCCACATTATTTTTTTAAAAAGAGGTGTTTTGCCCTTTGCTCTTCAGATATTTTAGCAATATTTAGCAAGCCTTTACCTTCAGGAGTTTTTCTTTTAATCAACAAAAACACAAAATCTCAATTCAGCTGTATTGGCATGAATATAACAATATAACAACAAAATCTCTACAGCAGAGCATAGATCAGTGAAATAAGGGCATAGGCCTACTCACACTAGGTCCAGTTGCCTTATACCATGCCCAAGTGTGATTGTCCCCCCTGCACACTTTCTTTTTTCAAGAACTGAAATGAAGCACAGTCAAAGTAGATGCAGAAGTGCAGTAAAAAAGCAGTAAAAGTTGCTGTAGAAGAAAATGTAGAAATAGCACCAGAAGTTGAAGTAACAGTGGCATACATTCCTGAAGCTCATCCTGACAGAAATGGCAATGTTTGGCCTCAGAGATAAAGGAAGAAGGCTGACCACACTCTGGAAGCTGTTTAACATCCTGCAGCAAACACTTCAGGACTGACATCAGCTTTGTACAAGCTTGATTACGGGCCAACAATGCAAACTGCACTTTCACTTTGAGGGTTGAATGGCCTGCAGTGCTACATGCTGTGTGGACAGAATATGCAGACTCGCCTGCCTTTTAGCTGTTTCTGACAGGGTTAAAAGCTGGATCACGTCCACATGTAGAACAAAAAACACATTGTTCCCTGAATCTGAGCCTTCTGCACAGCTCCCTGGCATGGCCTTCCCCTCTCCAGGCTTTGTGCAGAGTATGACATTGCTTTTCACTTTTCACTGTCCATAGCAACCCAGCCAGGTGAGTGACAATCTGAAAATGTGAACAGGTGTTTATGTTGCAGTAATACTATGCGCATGAATATCTGCAGGTATGACATGAACAGTGCATTCATGCGTTTGTTAGGTCCGTAGTCCACATTCCCCGCGGAGGTGTGACCTTGGTAACTATGAGGTGTGTCTGGCTGTCACCAGTTTTATTATGTGGAGGAGGTGGGTTCCCTACTGGTATGACAGGTATGACAGCAGCTTTAGATACATTGTTGCTCAGGGTGGTGCTGTGCAGTGATGTAGTCACTGAGGTGACTCAGAAGTCACCTCAAAGGGCTACTCCTGAAAATCCTGAAGTGTGTGAGTTATTATTATATTGCTTTAAAGTTAGAGAAAATATATTTGGAACCTACGCAGGCTACAAAATAAAATCTATTTTCCTGTACTTCACATTGACATGGTTGTTGTGGTTGTAAAACTGTGACAGCTTGACTGGAGTTACAGAGTGAGTTCTGTTGTTTTGGATACTGCACAACATATTAGACTTGTGTTGATGGTGATGTGGCAGGGTTGGAGAGATTAATCCCACTGAGACTACTGAGTGACCAAAGTAAATTATTGTCCAAACCCTACTATGTCAAACCAGTTATTTAGGTGGTTCAATACAACACGTGGGCGGAAGCACAAACAGTTGCTACAGGGTGTGGATGTCATTCCAGACTCAATTTGCAGCTCAGGTGTGGCAGATCCAGACTAAGTTTACTCTGCATGACAGACTCAGCAGAGAAAGCAGCAGAAAAAACATGTTGATGCAGTCCGTGCAGTTTGGGTTATTTGATAATCAGTAGCAGATAGTAGTAAAGTGAATTCTTGTTTCCTCACACAAATTGTTAGTACTCCCATCAAAACAGCAAATAAACGTAACGCCAACATAATTTTAATAAAAGAAAAATGTTCATGCAAAATTATACTTAATTTATCTACCATTAATTTTACTTAGTTGCCACAAGCTTGTGGCAACTAAGTAAAATGAATGGTTTTATAATCATGCCTAAGGTACTTTAATCACTTGGTTGAGAGTTAACCAAAGGTGTCATCTTTGTTAAACACTGAAAGTCTACAGCGATACAAGATAGGACAGTATGTGTGTTATTTCCAAAACAGTCTTTCCCTGAACTCAAAGTGTTTTTATAGCCTTAACCTCCTGCTGTGCACTTTCCAGACAGGACACATTGTTAAAACAAAAAAATGATCCTTTCCTAATTTCCAGATAAAATGATAGAAATGTGGGTGAGCTGAGCCTCTGAAGGAGCAGGTTCACTCAGCTATTTGCGCGGTTTCACCACTATAGCAGCAGGGCGTGTGCAGCAACAGGCTCTCAATGACAGGAGTGTCCCACTCTTCAGGTTTAAAACAAACATGTTTCTAACATGGACTACACTGCATTCAAACACGGATCTATGCAGGCATTCGTAGACAAAACTCACTCACACTGACACACACATCAAAATGAGGCCAAACCCTTTGCTGCATAGCATTATTAAATTAATCTGTTGGCAACAAGTCGACTCAACCGTCAAATATGTGATCCGCTCAATAAACACTCCTGCAGCTGGCTGATTACCCTAATTATCTGTGCTCAGGTGAGGACACATTTATGGCTCTATGATACAACATACAACATAATAAACAATGTCATCATTCTACAGGTGTTGCGTAGTGTCATATATGCAGGTGGATGAATAAGTGGTGATGGTGTTCTATATCTTTCTTCCTGTCAAAAAGTACTGTGTGTATCACAGCCTGATGTCTCTCCTTCCTCTGTGCCATAGAGCTCCATTTTTGTCCAGAAATGATTAAAACACACACGAGAATGGCCTTGGCTCATCTCAGATCTTAGGTGACCATCTCACTAAGACCTACTGTAGTTTACCCACTGCCCTGAGTTGGTTGTCAATGGTGCCATCATCTACCTGTTCCAGCGAGCCCACTCTCCCTTGGACAAGGCTGTGAGGATCATGTTCTTTGATTTCTCCAGTGCCTTTAACACAATCCAGCCTGTCTGTGGGAGAAGCTCTAAATGATGCAGGTAGATGCCTCCTAGGTTGCTGACAACCACATAGACACCACCTGATCAGACAGACCACACACTGTCTGTCTGATCAGGTGGTCAGCAGCACGGCAGGGGACTGTACTCTCACCTTTCCTCTTTACATTATGCACCTCAGGCTTACAGTACTTTGCAAGTACAATTATCTTTGAATCCATCTGCTGGGGCAGCAGCATCAGTGACACTATGAAGCTAAACTAGCTGATTAGGAGAAGTATTTCTGTGCTAAATACAAAATGTAGTAATTCAGGACATAAATGAAGTATTACTCAGCAGAGAATAACATGTTTCTGACACAGCGCATTGGATTGATCTTTGATGTAAAATATAACTCTACCCAAAGAACAGTAAGAAAAAAATAAAGATAATCTATGTGTTTGTATTTCTGAGTTCTTGTTAGAACTTAGCTGCTGTATTTTGCAAAATTTGGAGGTGGTTGATTGATCTCTGGAGCAGTCAGACGAATTATGAGCCACAGTGATTCGGATGGCGAGACACAAAAGCATGAATGAGAGTTTGTGCCTCACGGAACAAAATAGATGATTTAATCTTGGAAAGGCTCTTGATTTGACTGATGGACTGTTCTTGTTTATAATGCTGGTTGTTTACTGAAGTCAAGGTTTGAGTCAAAGATTAATTAAGATTAATGTCTGCCCTTGTGGGTGCACTTCAAACCCTCTGAATCTAACCTCTGACTCACACAGCCCCTGTGTGCTTTGGGTCCAAACACCATCACTTCACCATTATCATTGTTCAGCATTAGAACATTTCTCGACATCCAGGACCTTAAATCTGATGGATCTGATGGATTTATGGACAATAAACAACGGCAGATTTGCATATCAAAATTCTGGATTTGAGGATAACTTAGCGTTACTATGTAGATGCAAAACGGTAAAGGCCAAGAATAGACCCTTGAGGAACGCTGCAGGTGATATTTGAATGGCTAGAGGAGACATTCCCAGTAGAGAAGGTTCTGTCACTCACGTAAGACTTAAACCAGTCTGGAGCAGTCCCAGTCACCAGTGTTGTAGTACTCAAGACCAGTCTTAAGACCAGTCTGATGGTCTTGGTCTCATCTTGGACTCGACCGCATTTGTTCTCGGTCTTGTCTTGGTCTCAGACATAAAGGACTCGGGATTTTATTTCAAGACCAGTCAAGAGTCTTGGTCTCGATTTGGTCTCAGCTTCTAAAAGTCTTTGTCTTGTCTCGGTCTCGATAAACTCTGGTCTTGGTCTTGATTTGGTCTTGGTTTGAGCGGTCTTGACTACAACACTGCCAGTCACGCTCACCATGTTTTCTTGTCTGGTCATTAATATGCTAAATGCAACAGTACAACAGCTGGTATCTGAATTCATCCTAATGTCATTTAAAACATTTAGAAGTGCAGTTTCTGAACTATGATGACTATGAAAACTGGACTGAAACTTTTCAAAGAGAACAACAGCCAAATTAAAGACCAATACTGAAAAAAGACAACTACAATTTTAGATGGCAAGAGATAATTATGGTGGAAGAATGTCTGTACTGCTCTCATTATGGGTTAAGAAGTTGTCTTTTTTGTGGCCTCCCTCCTCACAGAGGTTGCAGGTCAGGGTTAAGAGCAGAGCAGCACTTCAAAGCTGGTGGTGATCCAGGAAAACCTGCTGAGATTCGAGTGTTGATTAAAGTATATCACTCAGGCCTCACTACTCTCTTCTTCTCTGTAGCAACAAATTAAACAGAGGCTGGTTGAGCTGAAGTGATGTACTCCATCATTGTCTTCGTGAAACCAAGCAGTGTCTCCTGATGGCTGATACACTCATGCTCACGATCAGAATGCTGCCGTACCAGTTCAACAGTCCAGTCAGAGATTCAAGTCAAGGTGTAGTATCTGGATCAGCCTCCCAGGCTACGCCCTGCCGAGCTGTTATACCCGTCAGCGTCTGTCATTTTTCCATCCGACTTCAAACCAAGCCAACCTCCATGTGATGAATGGAGGTGGCAATGGCTACGTTCCCATGGAAACACTGTCTTTAATGTATTTACTGTTTATCATAAGGTGTCTTTGGCAGTGTTAATTTATTGGCATGAGAGCAACTGAAGGGACGTAATTCACAATGTGTGTCAACTCATGAAGTGCAGGTTTTCCAGTACTGTCAGAGTCATTGTTTTTAATAGACTGGGGGGGGGTTACTGCCTCTGCCACAAAACATATTTTCCAAGTCAGTGTAGCTGTCATCCTGATGGGTCCGCCTGAGCATGGTTACCATTGGAACGCAGCACTGAGGCTTACACCATACGGAGGGGTTTCATCTAATGTTGGCTGGAAAAACGATACCTGTCATCACAAAGACAGACGCCCTCTGTTACATGAGGATTACCTGAAGAAGTACAGGGCAACTTTAGAGACAAAGTTAAACCAAACAAACTCGATTTAACACAGTAAGCAATCTGCCCGTCCATCCTTTGTCTGAAACTGCTCATCCTTAGAGGGTTGGAAGCCGAAGTGTTAACATTTTACAGTATTTCCCTGTTCCTCTTCTTGGCCTGGACATGAGTGACAACAGAAATTTTTAATCACACTGATGCTTTCTTTACATAAAAGCTAAATTCAAGATAAATAATTTCTCTTGTTGTATTTCTCTTGTGAAACTCTGATTTGATTGTACTTTCAGTCCATGGGCCCAGGTCAGAATTTTCATTAACCACCCAAGGTGGCAAATTCTAGTTAGATTTTTTTTAAAAGTCTACATCTCTAGATGATATTTCAACATGATAATCTTCTGTAAGTGGTAGCTTTGTCACATGAATCATCCTTCAATTAAACTAACCATTGAGCCAAAGAAAAAAACAAAAACTTGTCACTTTGTTTGTAGCCTCCAACTTATTTCAAAATAAACAGCAGGACTCACATTTTCAGATGATGCTGGTGGCTTGTCTGTGTAACAAAGTCTGGTGGATTAATCTGGTTTTAAACTACAGCAACGGTCATTCTTATTACGTTATATATACTACATTACTCAAAAACATGAATGAAACACTTGAATCACACATCTTGATGAACGAAATAGTTCAAAGTTCTAAATCTTTGCTGCACATTGTATAATTTGAAAATGAAAAGATGCAACAATTGTCAGTGGAAACCAAAATCACCAACCGACAGAGCAAAATCACAGCAAATGTTTAAGTGACAAAAGTGAAATCACAGGCTGTTCCAACTTGTGTTTTTGTTGTGTTTCTTCCAACTCGTTTGCCAGTGGCAAACCTGCTAAGTCAGGCATTCTTTGGCGATTGCCAATCGAGCTGCACGGTGCTGGGCTGCACAGATTCTACTAGAGGACGCCAGGCCCTCATGCCACCGTCATGGAAGTCTGTTTCCCTGTGGGAACAGTTTGGTCAGAAACATGCACACCAGTTGCCCGCTGAAGCTCTGGTCTGGCAGTGCTCCTGTTCCTTCTCACACAAAGGACCATCCTAGAGGAGCTGGACTACCTGTGCAACCTTAACAGGCTGCAGACAGACTATTTGTAAAGTAAGTTTATTGCAGATTACAGTCTTCTTCTTGTTCGTATCAGTGTTCAAGGGTTAACCCCTTTGTCATAAATGTAAGGGCAGCCTGAGGACAGGAAACTACATTTACATGTGAGTTCCCCATTAGGGTGTTATTGATCCAATTCAGAGCTGCTACCATGTGCATTTCACCTCAAAAAAGTGAGTCTGAGAGTTTGTTACACCGACAAATGTAGTTTTAGGTTGCATTTTGAGCTGCAGGTGTGTTTGCAGGGAGGGTCTGGCATGATGTTAATGTTTAAGCAGAGAACAGACTGTACCCTTCTTTGCTCTGTCACATGCATTGACTCTCACACTCCTATCAGTAGAGGAATGCAGTGGGGATGAGTTTAGTGTCAACCCTGCACAATATCACTGTTCACCTCTGATGACATGACTCGAGATAAGTTCTGCTTGGTCAGATATAGGCCTTAACACAACACAACTCCTGTTAATTCATTCATTTTTGTTTGGACAATGTGGACTGCCTGTTTCTCTCCTACAATATTACAAACAGATCCGTGCATGAGACTATGGATTTATGGCTGTAACTCACATGGACCATCCCATCACTGAGACATGTATTCTGAAAAATCTTTCCTCGACCTGCCTTTGTAAGTCTGTTCTCATGCATATTCATATTCAGGCTTGGGTGGGGTTAGAATTTCAAATGTCACGTGCTGCAAATAGACATTCGAAGCCTAGTGAGAAGAAAGACAGAAATCAGACATGTGTTACATTACCCTGGCTAACAAATGGTCACTAGTATTGTAGGAATAAAGCAACAATTTGGGTGTTATGCCAGGACTGAGACACCATTTCCAGCTTAAAATTAGAGACGTTCCTGAATCATCCTCTTTTGGTTGTGAAAGTGCTGCAGTTCAATGTTCCTTACATGACTTTAGGGGGACGTTCCATATTTTTTTTAATAGTCACATAGCAAAGAGGACATGAGAGGAATGTTCCATGTGGTCCTCTGTTGGCCATGTGAGAACAGTTTCTTACAAACCTAATCAGAACGTTCTTATTAGGTCTAAGTTGGTCATATCATAACATTCCCCATATGAATTTGGGGGGACGTCCCATATTGGTTATTTTATGATCAAATAGCAACGTTACAAAGAGGATATTTAGGACATAGAACACAGCCATATGAGAACGTATTGTTACAAACTTAATCAGAATGTTCTCATATGGGTCTCAGTTGTCACAATTCTGTCTGTCTGCTTTGTGTTTTTGGGGGTTTAGTATAATCTGCCCATTTTTTGTTTATTTTATTGTGGCCTTTAACCTGCCTTCTGTTCCCCTGTCAGGTTTTGTATTTGTCTCTTTTGGGTCTGGTTCCCAGCTAGAAACGTAACATTCCCAGAAAGTGACGATGTGGAGTTCTTTAAAAGGTTGGGGGACGTTATTTGGCAGACCATCAGGGGAAGGTGTCTGTCTGCCTGACTGGTGGAACCTACTTGTGTGTGTGTCTAATTGCCCCATGGTTTCACCTGTCCCTTCTGTCCTAGCTTGTCCATTGTTTGTCTCCCTGCTTGGTTTTGTTCTGCCCTTTTGATTTTTTTTTACTATTTGGATTATTTTCTCTTGATGAACTTCTCTCTGGATTGCCTTCATTAAGTGGATTTTCTTGCTTATTTTTGGACAGGAGGTTGAGCAGCCTCAATCCCTGGCTCCTCTGGGACTGAAGTACATTTAGTGTCCGTGGCTAAGTTGTTGTTGCTGTTCCATCGATGATGAATGTGATGTAGCATGAAAGTGGTATGAGTGGTCACAAAGTCTAGAAAGGCGCCATACAGAGCAATTAAATCTTATGGTAATGGTCCCCTAAACATTTCCAGAAGATATGCCAAATTACGTCCCCCAACCATTTAAATAACTTTAAAGAGCAAAGACAAAAGTAGAGCCCCATAAAGCAGTTTTGCTTCAAGAACTGCCAATCTTCTGATTGGTGGGCAACCCGCTCTTCCTCCTGAGCCACAGCCGCCCCCAAAGGCTTATCTAATGCCAAAACACAAAATACTTTGTAATAACAACTCAGGCAAAGTTGTTACTGCAGCAACAATTTTATTATTTGTCATGACGATTGCAAGTTAACCAGTAGAAATACATGACTCACTTTACAGTAAGTAAGTAAATCCAACAGGAATGTGCAATATTATTTATTTTACTGAACAATGCAGTGCCTCGCTGCATGATATCACTTTTTGTTGCCGTAAAAGTCGAGCAGGTTCAATATTTAGTAGACCGTGCATTGGATTGCCCGGAGCTATCAGGGTTAGCTGAGTGCTGAGGCAGGAATACCAAGTGTGGACTCAAATGCAGAACACCAGAGCAAAACAAGTTAAGTTGAAGATATTTAATAAAGTCCAACAGAAATGCTCAAACTCAACAGAACATAAATCCGAAAGGCAGAAATAATCTGCATCACGGAGAACAAGGCATACTCAACATACCATGATGATACCACAAGGGCTGAACACAACTGAGGGCATCATATACAGGGGCACACCACACACACACGATCAGGCGGGGCAATTAATCACAGGTGAGACACATTAGGAATCAAGGGAGACAGAAAAGAAAGCCAGACAAAAACATAACACACCAAAATTACAAAATAAAACAGGAAGTAAAGCTACCAACAATACAGAAGGATATCAGTAACTAAATACAACAGAGAACAAGGAAGCAATCATCAACTAACAAAACCTAAACAAGAACACAGAGGCAACGAGTAAAACAGAAAAACTCCACAATAAAACCCAAGATGATGGGTCATGACAGGAGCTCCTGTGGTGTCACACCTGCCTCTCATATGGACTGGCTGCTTTCAAATGGAGGGCTGCCTTTTTTTTTTACACGTGGCTACTGTCAGTTTGATTGTAGCCCACCAGTCTAAATAAGACGCCATCCACACTACTCCGTTTTAGTTTACAAACGGAGAATTAAAACAAATAAGATCTCCGTCCACACGAGCATTTTAGCTGTGTTTTGGAGTTGATCTCCGTCTACATTAAAATGACTGAAAACGCACAGCTAGGGCCCGTTCAGGTACACTGGGCATGCGCATGCTGGTTTAAAAATGAAGCAGATGGTCTATTCCGTTACAGAAGATATGGCAAAAGAATAAATAAATACAGACAAAGCATCAGGCAGCAGGCACCAATAAGGAGCTGGGACTGTTACTAAATCTAATACAGGAGTGTGGCGGCGAAAAACTGACTGGGAGTCGTTGCAAAGTAAACAGCGACATGCACAGTACAAGTGTAGGCAGATAAGTGTTATTTGCATGGTACATAACATTTTAATTATATTCAATTCAATTCAATTCAATTTTATTTATATAGCGCCAAATCACAACAACAGTTATCTCACAGCGCTTTTCATGAAGAGCAGGTCTAGACCATACTAGACGGGGCGGCTGTGGCTCAGGAGGTAGAGCGGGTTGGCCGTTAATCGGAAGGTCGGCGGTTCAATCCCCGGCTCCCCCA
>JAPMOB010227989.1:0-17105 GCA_029875015.1 Lepomis gibbosus
GATGCCAATGAAATGTTCCATTCTCTGTAACAGGATCTGATGGTCAATGGTATCAAATGCAGCACTAAGATCTAATAAAAGATCATTTGCCACCTGTGCTGTGATGATGATGAACATGAGGAGGCTGCAGTGCTTCCTGTCTGCTCTTTACCAAATATTCCCTCCTTGGATGAGTGAAATGGGCACGGAGAAATCAGAACACACAATTTAATCAAAAACACAAATTGACTGTGTTTCATCTGAACTGATCTGAGTTAACGTAATGCTGATTTGGCACATGCAGTTTAAAATATAAGTAGAGCTTCAAGGCTCATTCTTGACATTAGTAGTAGTTGTTTCTTTCTGTTTGTGTATACTAAATAAATACAACAAACATCTAAAACCACAAATATACAAGAGAATACTGAACTCCAAAATCTTCTCGACTGTCTATGTCAAACAGAAGTCGTAGAGAGAAACAGGCCTGAAGATATCTGAGAATGAAGCAGGCAGCGGTTTCAGACAACTGAGCAAACTTTATTGACATGGCCATGAGATGTGACTTAAAATTTGGGAAGAAATCTAGTCAGTCGGCCTTGAGTTAAGAATTTTTTGTCAACAATGTCAAGAGTAACTTTGAATAATTTCGACCTGACTTGCAATGTAGTCTACAGTAGTGAAAGTGTCGCCACCTCAGTTATTTATCGTTTCATGGATCAAGTCCAGATCCTGCCTAGATTCCACTTGTTTGTGATTTTTGATTCTGCAGCACTGCAAAGATGGTGAAGTGGTGATATTTTAATCTTTCATACAAGTGTTAAATGCAATTATTCTTTTTATTCTTATTCAACATCTATTGTACAGTCAGAAACAGGGTGAGATTTTAGGATGAAATTGAGTTTGGTTTGCTCCTGCAGTTAAGACTTTGTTAGAAGCGTTATATAAATTATCACAATATAGGCTACTGTTTTTAAAAAGTAGCTTATACAACAAACATGTATAAATGAAAAGTATATTGAATGCAAATGCTTCCATGCACGCCACAAGGGGTCAGGTTTTCCTTTAGTTTGTCACTGGTTTGTATGTGAGACTTATTTTCAAGTCTTTCACACAAGTACATTTTAAAAAGTGAATTTTACATTTTCCCTTTTTTCCCAGTTCATTGTTCTCTGTCTTTTAATCTCTTACAGTTTGAATTGATTCAGTGTGTAATGGGTCAGGTCCCTGAGCAGGAAATCGTCAAACATAGAGGAAAAAAGGGGACATCAATATGATGTTTTGATTACTGTGCTGCCATCTAGTGGGTACTTAATTTCTTTGACTTGGCGGCCAAAATTCATGATAATAATGGTGCATTTATCACTTCTCCTGCCTCCATACCAGCTATTTTTAGCATCACACAGGAAATTCCTCTTTGCTAAAGGCTTTAGAGAAATGCCTTCTCTCTGGTCATCTAATTAAAGTTGACCTCAAAGCGAAAAAGCAGCACTTGTGAAGAACTAAAACAGGCATCTTATTAAGCAATGTTTAACTTTAATTTCCTCTGGAATAGACACTGTTTTTACAGTATTTACAAAAGAAACTTTCATCTACAAAACACTGCATATGTGAAGTTATTCACCATGTGTGGTACTGTGTTTCTTCACAGCAACGTGGTGACATAACTGGATTTAATAAGAACAACAGCATAGCATTAAATGAGTTCATGACCTTAATTGGTATGTGTTAGTGTTTTTATAATATTTTACTAAATTTGAATATCTTGAGTTCACATTCAAGATATTGTTCATCATTTGGACTTTGTGAAAAGACCAAATAAATACAATATTTTTTCAGTTTACCAATATCAGATAAAAAGGTTAAATACATTATTGCAATGAATTTAAATGATGCAGTATAGTTATGGTTACCATATAGTAATATACAAGAGAGAGTAAGACATGATACAATCAACAGGATAGTAATCAACTTTAAACAAACTCTATTTCTTTCAAAGAGTAGTGTTACTGTAATATATATATAATGTTCATTAAGTTAAGTGCCAACAACAGGGACAGTCAGTAACCCTAAGTTCATAAAGTGAGCACATTGATTAGGGAGTTTCAGAGCAAACTGTGGTGGAGAAAAGTTGGCTGAACGTTTTAACATGACTCACTAACAGCTTATCAGACTTGCATTCTTCCATGTTGTGATTTTATTTAATAATAAAAAAATATATGTCTGATGAGTGAAAGATGGAGGAAAAGCTGATTACAGCCAATCAAAGCATCATGTGAAAAAACAACAGCAACAGATTATGCTTAGAAAGTAGCTGTAAGGTTTGCAGTTTTTTGTCTGTATCAAACCATGCTAAGAAGTGAAAGCTGCTCTAGCTGACGAAACTTGTCTAAATTATGTGGACTTTGATAATACATTTATTGATTTTAGTCATAATTTGATAGTTTTAGGTCAAAGTTCTGCTACAACAGACTGAAGACACCAATAAACATTGTATTTGAGAAATTTGAGGCGCTACACACCATTGGACTGTGTGAGCAAGTGCTTGACGGCATTGTCCTTGGTTTGACCTGAGCACAACAATCTTCCTTTTTAACATTCTTTTTGGTCGTTTCACGACCCCACATAATTACGAGCATTGTATGAATAGGTGAAACATCCTGTGTAGTTTTTCAGGGCATTTAAATGTAACAAGTTATTTCAAAAGTATGGGATAAAAAGATGGATATGTGGTACTGAGGTATTGATGCTGGGGGGGCAAAACATCTTTATTGCACCCCTGGTGGCTGGCTGAGGTATGGGGTAGTCAATAAACCCTGCCCCCTTCATGTTAGCGAATGGGAGCCAAACTAAAAAAATCAAAGGCTACACATCAAAAACATTTTTCCCAAAGATGGTTTCTTTGATTTTAGGTAGGCTATTCCTTATCAGGCTGTATGTTCAAGTTCTGATAAGGTTGGTTTTAGCCTAGTAACTAGTAGCCTAGTTATTGGATGCTATAAAAGGGGGACTACACATCATGATTGAGGCTTGAGCCCTTCTTGAGACTGAGTTGGCGGGGTGTAGCGGGGTGAGACCGTGAAAGGCTATGCAGCTCCCACCCCAACTGCTGGCCTACTATACAGACTCTGGGTCCAAATTATCACCAGTGCAAAGCAGCAGCACCCCTATCCGGGATATTCTGGCTTAATTTTTGTTCAGTAGGAGAAAGTGGATATTTGTTGCCCATCTTTGAGGTTTCCATGCTCTCCTGTCCTGTTAATCACCTTGCGACCATTATTAGGCTTCTGACCCTGAGGTTGGATACCAATAACATGCTTCACTTTAATCACATGATAACACAATTGGTCTTTTCAGAAAGGCTGACTTAACTCAATGCAGAGAAATGTATACTAGTCAAACCACAAAACCTGACAAAGAGAGTTACTGATGTTTATCTGTAAATGTTGCAGATCCACAGACACCATCCAAACATTCCCACCAACTATGCACTTTGCTCACAGTGTGGACGCAGGTTTAATGTTTAGACTGCTGTGTAAGGTATGTACTAAACACTAAAACCCAGCATGTAACTTCTTGGCCAGTTCCCTTTTAATATGGGTCCACACACAACATCCCTGTCATTCCAGCTGAATAGCTACTGACTTCACTGGAACTGTCACACTGACTTCCTCCTCTTGCCAAAAACATTGTTGATGAGCTTGGCCATAGACTTGGAGCCGCTGTACCGTCGTCGGTCTGCTCTGTACTTGAGGTGCTCCATCACCTGCCGAATGAGCTGGGTGAAGAGGTTGGCAATGTCCTGGTAGCTCTCGGCTGCTGAAACCTCCTGGAAGTGACAGCGGTTCTCCTGAGCCAGGCAGCGGCCCTCGTCCTCACGCACCTGCCGGGCATGACACAGGTCCTGCTTGTTACCCACCAGACACACAGGAACCTCCGTGTCCCTGAAAGAGAGACGTGTCAGAGTGGACTGGTGAGATGCAGAAGGTATGGAGCCAATGAAAGCATCAGTTTCATGGAAAAGTATGTTCTGCTGAGGAATGATTTTATATTAAACCTCTCTGGCTTTGTTCAAACTCACAGAACTTTTTCCATTTTGTAGTCACTAAATGTAATTCTTGTGTATAAAATGATCATAAAGAATACTATCATTCAATGTGACAATGCAGCCATGAAAACACGTCAACTTAATTGCTGTATAGCTTCAATTCAGTTTTGAGGGGAAGCAAATACAGAAAATATACTTAAAATAATATATCAACTTACATGACTGATATTTTATTTATTTTATTTTATCAGTGTAATTTATTTTAACGTGTCATAGTCACTCATATTGTACATAGATGTTCTAATTTTAGTTTACTTCTCTTATTTATGGTGGTGGAAGTATACTCTGACTTTTATTTCAGTAAAAGCAATACCACGGAGTAGAAATCCTCTGTCAGTAGAAGTCCTGTTTCTATTTTGGCTGATTGGATTTTATTTTTAGAAAATATAAAAAAGAATCAAGATTTACTGATCACAGATCTAAATTTATTCTCACATACTTGTCACTGACTAAATAAATCTCTTCCCTCCGTGTTATCACGGTGCATGACAGGCAGTCTGATGGATGTAACTGGCCAATTTTATCAGCAGATGAAAATTATGAGCGGCTTGTCCGTGTGCAGTAAATCCCTTGTTCGTCATCATGAATCATTTATCAGTTTGGGTTTATCAGGTCCAGTCAGGACTCCCAGCATTCCTCAAAGACTGCATGAGGATCCCTGTTCAGCTTCAAAGGAAGTAGGACAACGATACTCCGTTTTGTTGTGTTCAACGCATTTGGAGGTTTACAGGCTGTGGCTCAGCAGGTAGTGCGGGTTGCCCGTTAATCGGAAGGCTGGCGGTTCAATCCCAGGTTCCCCCAGGCTGCATGTTGAAGTGTCCTTGGGCAAGATACTGAACCCTGAATTGCCCCTGGCAAACACACATACACTGGCAGCTGTTCCGCCAGTGCATGTGTGTGAATGTTATTTTCTGTTTGAGCACTTAAGCTCAGTGTATGAATGAGTGTGAATGGTGAATGCAGATGTAGTGTAAAAGCGCTTTGAGTGATCGAAAAGACTAGAAAGGCGCTATGCAAATATGGAGCATTTACAAATAGTAAAATAGTTAATACAGATTTCATGGTTCCAGCTTCACAAATGTGAGGACTAATTTGAATACTTAAGTTTATAGTATTGGTTTGAGAAAATAAGCATGTTGAAGGTGTCACTTTGGGCTTTGGGTAATTGTAAGTTTTTATAAACCAAACAATCAGTTGATTAAAGATTGAAAATAATCAGCAGATTAATCCACAATGAAAATAATCCTTAGTTGCAGTCCTCAACCTAGTATAACAGTAAACATCCTGCTTTTACAATAATGCATGAGTAATAATAGTCTAATCATATAATATATAATAATATAATACTTACAGGGGGCGTTTGTCTGCATTGAGTAATTTTAATACTCCACCACTGCTGTTTCTATTTGCTCCTAGTTGGCATTTTCAATTGGATGAGGTTTTCTTTTAACATTAAAACACAGTCTAAAAAACAGGTGTGGTACTAAAGATGTGTAGGGCCTTTCATAAGCTCAAATACTATGTTTATTCTTTTTAGTACAAATCTTGCAAATCCTGCAGTGCCTTGTTGAATGGGGAGGCTCAGTTTCTGTCCTTCTGCGAGTTACTTCAAAATGATATAAGTTCATTGTAATTCTGACCCTTTGCAGTTGTCCGCCCGTGCCTCCCGAATCTGCCGCACGATGTTCTTGGCGTTGATAAAGGAAGTGCGGTCGCTGATGTTGTACACCACAACAAAGCCATCTGCCCAGTCCACCGGCTCCTCCAGTATACACCTGGCCTCTGAGCTCTGCCAAGGATACACATGGAGGTTTTTTTACCTTTCATAAATGGAATTTCTCACGGGACACTTTATTTTATGTATGCAATGTTATGAATGAATTACTGTTGCCCCACTTGTTCCAGAACTATTTCTACTGCTGTACTTGTTACCCTGAACGACATTAGCATGCAGACACGTGCAGACAGAGAACAGGGCAACAAGTTTTAGTGACCTTGAGGAGAAATGAAAGAAGTGTTGGAAGGAAAAGAGGCCCGAGGACATGTCTGTGCCCTCTAACAGCAATGCCTCAGCACTGTAATAACTCACTTATCCCTTTCTCTTTATTGACTCTAAAGTTTCTTTACGAAGCCCAGGTCAGAAGGGCAGGACATTGAATCAGTGTTTCCCATGAAAGGGTAGCGTTACAGTGAGTTTAATTGACAAAGAGAATGACTGGCTCTTGTTCTGCTGTGCCAAGGGGTATTCCAATAAAATACTAGCTCTGTAGTAAAATACCTCTCAGGTCTTTCGTCTTGCTGAAAGAGAAGTAAGCAGATTATGTGGCTGTTTCCTTCAAAGAGACAGCCATTGGCTCACAACGCCTTGGGACACTCTCATAAATCCTTTATATTCCCAAATTTAAGTGCTGTACGGATCTGATCTGACCACGGTTCATTGAAGGTCAGGGACATGTACTGCCACTTCCCCAGTAAACTGAAAACTGGATATTTTTTACTGTTTTTATCGGAAACGCTTGTAGCTGCAAAACAATTATTATGTTTTCACCTCGACTGAAGGATTGTATTGTCTTTGAGGGATTCAGAAAATTCTACCATACTTCTCTTGACCCATGACATTTTGGAGATAGCAGGTTTTCTACCAACACTGAATGATTTATTGACTTATTGCCTTTGGTTAAAAAAAATATTGGCTGAGGTCTGGCCTGTAAAGTGATGATTTTCATAATTTAAACAAATACTGGAATGTGAAATTTTACTTTCATATGGATGTCTTTAGTGTATTTCCTTGAAAAGACATAAGCCATCAGTCTCAAATTCGTATTTATTTAACTTATCCAATGTCAGGGTCATCAATCCATAAAGTGTATGGAAAAACAGACTGAGTAGATTTTCAGTCCACTTGATGAAATGTAGGAAGAACTCAAAACAGGAAAGTATTTCAGGAAAAAAACTACTGTGGCTCTGCTTTTATAATAAAAGGTTCTGAAATAATATGACAATATTGTGTTAATGATATGGTGTACCTGAGAACAAGGGTCAAAAACCTCCAAATTCAGTTGCCTGCCATCGATTGACAGCCTCTTATGGTACAGGGAATCTGTAATGAGGATTAGAAACATAAATAAAACATATTGTTAATTGATTACAATATTGACTGACGCTAAATTAATAGAAATTCTTTGTTTTGCATTCTTTTAGATGTGTTAGATGTTTTAACCATACAAATATAGCTTGTTTGTTACCTTTTTCGCTAATCTTGAGTTTAGCTTGGTTTATTTTTGGATTTAAAGCTGTACTAATCAGTTTTTTTGCATTAACAATGGATTAAATGACTATGTGTAAGGTAAAAGTGTCGCTTGAAGTGACAAACCACAAAGAATTATCACCAGGCTCTGCAGGTTTCCTCAGCTCTACAGAGCTTTTTACCATCAATCAGCTCATTGTTTTGGTTTTCCAGCCTCCAATTTTATTGTTTTTGTTTATTCTCACCATTATCAAAGAGCATTTAGCAGCTAAAGAGTCGGAAATTTCCCCCAGGAATTGAGAATAAATGCTAATATGTGTTTAGTTGTTGGTTAATGTGCAACTGTTTGCTAACATGTTCATTAACAGCTTGTTCTACTGCACCCAAGTGGCAAACAAATCAATTAAAACAGTTTTAATTGAATCAAATGTGTAATACCAAGAAATGTATGTGCACTAAAAGTAATTGGATTTAAATTTGAATTATGCTGTTTCAGAAGGTATTATGAATTGTCTCATAGTTGCTCAGGTGAAATGTATGCAGCCAAATAGCATCATGCATGATGTCTGAAGATAAAATCTGTTCAACTGGGACCAAAACCAAACCCCCATTAAATCACAGTCAAATCTGGAAACACTTACTGGCATTTGAGGCATATTCACCGATGAAACGCCTGGTCAGGAACCGCACAAGGACAGCTGGAGGAAACAAAAAAACAGCAAAATGACTCATGGCATCATTACACTCATCCCTCACAGGTGGCAGTGGTAGGGAAATGGCCCTCATTCACTGATGCAGGTGTAACGGTGCAATCTGGGATTAGAGCAGTTAAACTGTAGGCTCACATGAAAGGGGCTGCATGGCTTTTCTGTAAGGCCTGTGTGCATATTTGGCAAGCTTATTGGTTATATTTCCCCCTCTGCTTTGCTTCCAGACTGTGAGCTACAAAACACTGACCAGTTTTGGTCCCACAGACAATCAGTTTCAATTAAGGGCTGAAGTTTCAACTGCTGAACTCTGGAAGCCTGTTCTGGTGGTCATGGGCCTCTGAAGGGGTTATATGGGGGTTATAGAGGGGACACATAAATATGAATATGGCCCATTCATGCACACATTCTTGAAAATGCAAAGGAAATTCAACACAGAGGACACAGTAACAATTATTTTGGGGTCTGCTTCACTTTAACATTGAAACATTCAGAGACTAAAACAAAACAAGGAGAAATGTGCTTTGAAAGCAACAAGCAGAACAGCAAAGAGCAGAAAGAAAAACATATTGACACATGCAGCCTCCAGAGGCTACAGAATCTCCACAGTTACAGTTCTGCTTCAGTGCCAGGCTGCTAGAACGGAGACATCCCATTGTTTTATGAAGCTTGAACACAGCACAGAGCCTGTCAGTCTTAAGCGGCACCGAAGAAACTGAACACTGATACATGCAACAAGATCTCAAGCTGCAACAGGGGTCCTATATCCACATGCATAGTATTCAAGATATGGGCACATAAACTGTTCAACGTCTTGGAAAATAAATAATAATCTTTGAAAGTTGTTCCAACACAAAATACAGATTTTTTTCTGATATTGTTTTTGTAAACTAAGAGTAAGTGGTACCAATTGTCAGTTTAGCTCCCCTAAAGGTACAGTGCACTGATCAACCCTTGCTACATATTGTTTATTCCATTTTCCAACCTTGAAATCAACTCTGTGACGGATGAGTTTTAATTTAACAATGGTCTTTCAAAAGCAGGGATTATTGGGGCATAAATAATCTCATTACAACTGTTACATCTTAATGAATGAAATCAATTTACATGAAACCAGTGAAAGTAAAGGTTTGTAGCCGTGTTGAAAATATTAAGTTACACTACCATATCATCTAACAAGCTAAATTAGCCTACAGAGATGTCCAGGTAGCCTAAGATAGAAGTCTTTATCTTCAGGAGACTAAGAGATGTAGTTAAATTTAGTATATTTTAATTTTATGTATCAGATGAGCATCAAAGGTTTCAGCTAACTGCCAGCACTCACACGTGTTAATCCAAAATTCAATCCACAAATCTCTACTCTAAGAGAATTAGGAAAACAAATAGAAACATACGCCATTTAACGCCAATAGACATCAGTGTGTTCCAGTTACTGTTTGAGCTGCATCTACATGTTTCTTACTGGAAACCGTTGAGCCCTTAACTGTTGCAGTAAGCTGTAAAAGTCCTGGATTAATTAAGGTTAAAAAAGCCTCCAGAGCCGATGGCATGTCACCTAACCAGAGAGTTAGTAAAATATAATCTTACCCTACATCAAATCACCCTCACACTCATCTCATTTGAGCATTAACCAAACCGGCTCATCTAAAAAGTTTTCTCTAAAGTATTCATGCACAATGAGACACTGAACCTGTGTCTATTTACATCTGTTATTCAACATACAGTCACTACTTGATGAAGCTTAAATCCACCCAAATGTGTGAATAATGCTTAAATATATAGGATGATAAGCTGTTTTCAAGTAATCACATTTAATATTTTTACCCACCTCAGAAAGTGTGTGGTATTGAATCAAAACAAAGACTGAGGTTGACAGACCAGTTTAAATTTAATTTGAATGTCTGGAGGTGAAACAAAGCAGGATTAGTCAATAAATTCTTTAGTTGATCAAGTTAATCTCCAACCATTTGAAAAAGTGAAAAATGTTTAAATCGTTTTCCAAACAAACATGCCAAACATTCTTTTAACAATGTAAATCAAATATATTGTTGTTTATATTGTTGTTGGAAAAATGAATATAATTTAGCACGCCACCTTAAACTCTGAAGGACATTTTTCTCTATTTTGAGATGTTTTCTTCACCAAATCATTACTATATTAAGGGAGAAAATAGATCAATCAATAATGAAAATAGCCTGATCATTAGTTGCAGTCCTCCAGCTTTCCAGGTTGTATCACACAGAGGTCCTGAGAAATAACGTGGAGGTTATGTGAAAGATCAACATCAAATATGGTAGATACTACTGTAAAAGTCAGGTACTTTTATTCAAAAAAGTCTGAAACGGGTTTATAGTATTTCAGTATGCTGTATAAAGAAGCTTTCAAAGTATGAAACTGGGATTTTTTTATGCACCAAAAATCATCAAGTGTCAAAAGGAAGGTAACAAATGGAACTTTTAAATGGCATCATACACAGTGCAGAGATGCTGACTGAAAAACCACAGGTATGCTCTTTATAGCTGTTTAAAATAAACATCACTTCCAGCCACTCACCTGATTTCCCAGCCCCCTGGCTTCCTAGCAGGGCCAGCTTGATGTCGTTCATGCCTGTGCTCTGTCAGGTCCTCAGCTGGTTCTCTGGCCGTGGCTCTGTGGTGTGTCTGGGATCTGGGTTATGGTCGGCACACTAAATGCTCCGTGCAGTCCAGGCTGGATGGGAGTACAGGACTGCCCCCCTCTCTTCCTCTTCAAAGGGCTGTTTCACGTTTTAAAGCCAGAGAGAGAGGAGAGGGGGAAAACAAGCGCCCACTTTTTCTCTCTCTATCTGTCTGTGTGCCAAGAGCTTTTTTCTCTCACACCTCCCTGTTCTCTGTTTTCTGTCTCTCTCTCCTGTATCCACAAAGCACTCTCTCCACTCTTTACTCTCTGCCAATCCATCTGTTTTCCTGCTTTCTTTCCTCACTTGCACCTATATATCTCCTTTTTCTGTCTCTTCCACCTTCTACAGAGAGGTTACTCAAAGGTCATGGCTGACTAAACCTATTGTGCTGTTCCAACTCTGGCACTGTAAATGTAGTCCGGCTGCCAACTATGGACATTTGTGGCATTCTTCATAGTGTAATATTATGGAGGCCCATTCCCAGCATAAAAAGGTAAAGATGAATTGATCAAATGTTGGGAATGACAAATAGAAACATACTATGGTAAACCACAATTACAAAACAAGTAAAAAGAATACAACCTAAAACTCTTAAAAAAGACATAATGCACAAAGTATCTGTGAAACATTCACTGACAGCAGCTTTTTCTACAATGTTCACCACTTCAAATAAAATATCCTGGCAATTAAAACATGATTAACCCTTTTTATGTTATCGATGCTCTGTCATAACCTATCAACATTTTGATCTACTAATCAAAGTTATTAGATTTATTAGGACAGATTTCTGTATATTAAGTCAACATTGTAATAAAAAAAAATCTAAATTTTGACTAATCTGATAACATAGTATCTCTCTTAATATCTCATAATCTTTAATTTGCATAAAGCCCACATTGCATTTTTATCAACATGATGAGGAAACGTTTGTAATGAACGTATCTGGCAGGTTGCCAAATGTTCATACTGAAAATGTTTGCGTAGCTTTCACTGACTGACATATATATATTTCAGTTGTTTTTTTTCTGTGATATCTGATCATGCCATGCAATATTTGCGTGTTGTAACCAAAGTAGGATTCATATTTTTTATGTCATATTGTAAGATTAGGGATCATGATCGTGGTCATGAGGTCATGGTTGGTTTTGAGCATGGTTAAATATTAAATTAAGTCAGTGACCTGAAGCATAATTTCCCAAAGTTACATCTTAAAATGAGTATTTGTATTGTTCCCAATAACAGAAATATGTTTCCACATGATCCATCCATCCATCCTTTATCTATAACCGCTGGCCTTTTCTGAAAGGCCTGGGACTACCAAGGTTCAAACCCAAGACTTTCTTGCTGTGAGGCCACTGTGCTATTAACTGGGACGGCTGCCCCTTCCATACGATATTCAGTTCAAATCAAGAGATAAGCATGTTTATTTCCTCTGGTGGTGGAGTAATTGTTAGCCTATACAGTATACAGAGGAAAGACATTTTTTGACATTGCTCTATGTATTTTCATGAAGGGAAGGCAGTGATGTGATTAGGAAAAAATGTTGATGATTCTGGTTATGCACTTTATCAACCGTCACAGCTCACCAGACTGAAGCAATATAGTAAAGTTGAGGCTTTGAGTGCAGTGTAGAAGTAAAACCATGAGAAGGCCACCAATAAAAACACTGATGAGGGCATCAGTCATACTCCTGACATCAAATTGAATCGATTCAGACAAGCAATCCATTTCTTTCAGCTTCAGCCACCACACAAACTGTGACATATGCAGCCAATAAATCATTCTCCAGTAGCTTCGATTTCACAGACACTAACGCCAGCCAACAAAATGAATATTCTTTAGACTAAAACCACATTTTTGTCCCCCCTGACCCTCTTGCATGCTTGTTCTGGGCATTTTGGGCCCATTTCCCAACTGGCTTTATTTGATCTTTTGTCTATCTGTAATGATCTATCTGTTTATGTGCAAAGTCACTGACCCTTTTCCAAAAGAAAGTCTTAAATTTTACCACTTTACTTTAGAAAGGGCTGTCATTACTTGGCTGCACATGTTTTAAGTCTTATTTTTCAGTTGTTTTATTCTATTTACATAGATTCTTTGTGATTATAATGTTTGAAATGACTACCCCCAAAATTTAGGATTTCCATAACCTGATCCTTTTTAAACGTCACAAAAGTAAACAAGACTTTTACAGTTTATTATAAGTACAGTACATTATTCCACATGTTAGTCTTTGCATCAAGAAAGTTGTCAATTAATGTGAGAGTGAAGAAATGTTTCAAAACCTCCTTTTTTGGAGATTGCGCCACTCTCTTATTGTTGACTTCATAGAGCTGGACCTTTTAAACTGTGAAACAAAAGCTGCAACGATGAAATGGAAACAGCCAGACCACATAATGTGCGTCCAAAGCCATTCATAATGCACGACATGCAGACTGAATGGGCTTTTGAAATGTTTACCAAATTATGCTCTTTCCATTCAGTTATGTTTAGATATCATTTACCCTGCAAATCAGCGTGTATGAGGCAAAATAATTGGTACCAGAGAACTTTACATTTTGGGAGTAAAGATGAGGACTGAAATCACCAACACATTACTTATTTGACTCGCTCATCAGTACAAAGGGGAATGTGGAGTAATAGAAGGATTAATATTGCATATTAGGAAAATATGTGTTCCAGTCACTAAAGATTTTTAATCAGCTTTGAATGCTGAAACACTTGACCTCAATCAGCTGCATGCACGTTGGATCAGAAAAAATAACATGCTTCAACTGTACAAAAATTTTAATAAAATCAGAACCAAATTCTTGTGTTTTACTTCCAAGGCGAGTAAACAGAGGAAGGCCCAGCCATCCACGGCCGTTTTTAATCAGGCAGAGAGGGAAAGATCATTTCTCCTGAGCCGATCCACACGTGGCTGCAAAGAGGCTTTCACGTGGGACGACGTCATGTGCCCACAAAACTACACACACCAAGAAACACATTATTCTCACCAACTGCATACACACACACACACCAAAAAAACACTCAACAAATCAACTTCAAAGGGCACCATGCACATCAGCAACATCATTACATAATGTCTGTGCACCAGGAATCTGTCTGAATAGTTTCTGTTTATTCTGTGAAATGAGATTATCTTATATGTGTGACATGGGAAAAGTTATGTGGACGGGAGATTTCCTCATGGCTGTTAGCCTAGCGGGAGATGCCATTTCAAAACTAAACGCTTACTTGTTACTGAATGTTAATGGAATTAGGTGGGCAGCCTGATAACTAATTTTGATGGGCACAATTACCACAAAACATATGGAAATATAGGGCCCAGGTTTAAAAATAATGAAAAACCCTTTAACTCAGCCTTAAAATTGTAATTAATCAACAAATACAAGAAAAACCTTTGATTTTGTCACAAAAAATGTCAGGAAAAAAACATGGTCTTAGTCACCTGTGACTTAAGATGGCAGCCGTCAATCATTTTTACAGAGGTCTTACTTAATTGTTCCAAGACATCTTATCTGAAGAAATGTTAATATGACTGCAACTTTAGCCTTGTTAGTTCAGTTGAAGTCATTCATTCTCTTCACAAATTCACATAGACATCTTGTTACTGTACTGAACCAGGGTCCTCAGTGTGGCAGACACAGGCTGGACTGATAAACTGCAGAGGCAGCGGCTGTCCGACCCAGAAGACATGGACACCCTTCATTCTTCTTCTTCTTCTTGTTCTTCTTCTTCTTCTTTTTCTACTACTACTTCTTCTTCTTGTCCCACCTCAAGTTTGATTCCCAAATTTGGGCATCAGAGAAGATGTTTCAATGTGTTTCTGTAGCTGAGATGTTAAAATTAAATGACCAATGGTCTGTTGGTGGTGAGCTTATTGTATTTTGAGGTTAATGGCTTTTAAGGAATCCCAATCTCAAATTATCACAAAAATTTATGTGTAACATTATCTTTTTTGTGTGTTATATCTCGGAGTGTCAACAACACGGTAAAATATGTCTTTACTGAGCCAATTTCCATACCCCAATGTTGGTAATAAAACTAAAAGGTGGTACAGTAGGCTATATATATCAGCTCTGCTCTCAACACTGACCAAAGAAAACATCATACACTTATCCCACTCCCAGAAATGATAATTCAAGAAAACAGTGATTTAATGCAGTAACTTCTCAAGACTATAAGTAAGTAAATTATTCTGAATGAATCGAAATAACACAAAGAGCATAAACAGATCTTGGCAGCTTTTTTAGAGGAAGTGTACATCTCAAGCACAGATTAAGCAGCTGTGCCAAAGTGATGAATGAAATATATCAAGTGTGTAATCGTGGCTAATGCATGCTCTTGAGTTTGATCTAAACATTAGATGTAGGTCTTATCTCAGAAGAAGACCACTGCAGCCAGAAGAGCGTCTGTCTTTTCCTCCTTTTTGTGTGTATTAGTGATTCAATCAACTTCAGACAGTGAGAGGGGAGCTGCATGCAGGCTTTTGATGTTCTAAAATGAAACATCTGCACATTACAACACAGAAAAAAAGACAGAGAGGAAGAAAGACTTAACAGAGTGGGAAAAGAAAGCTTACTGGACTGAATAAAGTGGGTTTAAAAGACACGAGAGGGACATAAACCTCCCTTTGAAAACATCTCACGGTCAATTTCCCCCATTTTATCTTAACATTAGCCACAAGGCTTTTGGCCCTTGAAAGCTCCCTCTCATGTTTCTCTGTATATCTTCATTCAATAGTTGACAATTTTTAGATCTGGATGTGGACACAGATCAAAGACACCATGTAGTGTTTATGGTTGAGCATCAGTGGATGCAACAGATTTGGTCATTTAAAAGTCTTATGTTGGGTTCATCGATTAAAAGCACTCGTGATGCCGCTTTCTTGATAGATTATATTTCATATGAGAACATTTTGGCAAGAGTGTATGAAAGTAAGAGCTTTTTGGCTCAAAAGGCAATTACTCTGAGAAAGCAGTCACTTTATGCTGTTTCCTGTTTCACAATTTATGCAGACCTGAAGCTTGGAAGAACAAAATGTCCTGAAATGCTGAAAACTGAAAACTGCAATTAGAGACTGAGAGCAACAATGCACAGTGAGCAGACTACAAAGACTGCAGAATCTTTATACATTATAACAAGATGTCTTTCATGTTAGTTTGATATGTCTCTTTATTACATACCAAACTATTCCACTCTACAAGAAACCTTTTGGTACCACCTTCTAGGCAAAGAATCATCAGTCCATGGATCAGACAGAAGGTCAGGCAGGCAGGTAGGTCACAAATAGGGTGAGGGTGGTGATGGAACAGTGGATAAGACAAATGCTTTGGTATGGGGACAGCGGGGTTTGATTCCAACTGCGACATCAACCAATGTGCCCCTAAGCAAGACACTCATACCTTAGTTGCTCCAGAGGGAAGCGACTTCCGACATATATAGCAATTGTAAGTCACTTTGGGTGAAAGCGTCAGCTATAATGACTAATTTCTGTTTTTAGGTATCAGGCTCAAGAGTAATGGCACAAAGCAGCTTTGATGATCTGGCAGGGAATAAGTTGAAATAGGCCGGTTCTAAATTGCAGGGCAGATAAGGGAAAATGGAAAAAGTGTGAGTAGGGAATTCAGGTAACTGTGGACTGGAGGAAAAGGGGTTACTGCAGGGCTGATGAGGGACAGTGAAAACAGATGAGCAGGGGGATGAGGGAGTCAAGTGGAAAAGTCTGAGGGTATCTGGTGGACAGGTAGAGAATGGCAATGAACGGGTTTCGGGGAAGTGGAAATGTTGCTGGGTGGAAAGGCAGAATGTGACACTTCCCATTAAAACGACAAACCTTTCTCATTAAAACGCAATAGGTTGGTGTGTTGTTAGTCTAAAAACACAGACGAACCGCCAGTTTGTCACAAACTGGCACAAACGCAGTAATAAAAAAATGGAATCACACATTATTTTATAGTGAGCTTAATTGCAAGGGTTAAATAATAATTATTACTGCATGTTAGTCAGTGAATGTAATGAATTAGTAATGAATGAAGTGTGGAATGTGCGTAAACAAAGCACAAAACATTAACCATATCTGGCTGGTGGAGGCCTGTAAGAGGAAAGAAAGATGTTTGAAGCCTCAAAGTAAACTGAGGCCTATGATCAGGTGCAGACTAGGGGTGGGAGAATTCATCGATTCTTCGATGCATCGCGATTCGGACGTGGAAGATTATTAATCGATGCACAAATGTCTAAAAATCGATTATTTAAATGTTAATTGATAACGTAATGTTGACGGAACAAAAAAGGCAGAACTCGCGGAAGAGCAGCGCCCGGACCATCTGAGGAGCGCACACAGCAGAGAGACCAGTGTCCCCCTACATTCGTCACCGCTGTGGAATGAATAACCCCAAAATGTCA
>JAPMOB010227990.1:0-13474 GCA_029875015.1 Lepomis gibbosus
GGCGGCTCCGTCTGCAGCAGAACAGCTGCTCTACAGTGACGTCAAAGTCGCATCAAATGCGACCTGAGCGTCCAGACTGAAGTCGCATTTAAAAAGATCCGATCTGTATCGGATTTGGACCACATACCCAAGTGGCCTGGGTCGCATTTGAAAAGATCGGATCTGTATCGGATTTGGACCACATACCCAAGTGGCCTGGGTCGCATTTGAAAAGATCGGATCTGTGTCGTTCAGACTGTCATGAAAAGATCAGATACAGGTCGCATAGGGGCAAAAAAATCGGAATTAGGCCGTTTCAGCCTGCAGTGTGAACGTAGCCTTTCTCTTGTTACAGTAGACTAATGCACGTTATCTATACAACATGTAAGCTAAATAAATACCCCTCTTACACTGTCTCTGTACATTTCCCTGCTTGTATAACCTTCTCAGCTTTTTTACCCCTGACCAGTTTGCATGCCTGTTTACATCTATGTTGTGTGATGCCATAGGCCTACTGTCTTTGGAGTCACTGATGATCAATCAAGGTAGTGATTTTCTCGGACACATCATGGAAGTTCCGGTGGAGACATAAGATCACCTTCCTTGAAACACACAAGGAAACCAACCGCTCTAGAGTGGCAAGAATGTGTGGGATTAGAAAATTACATGGAGACAGGGCGACTTGGTCCGTCTTAGTGTTGATGGTCAATTGAAATCTGTAAAAATAGACCATGGGGAATATTTTTCTGACACCAGACGAGTGATTAGCTATACCCCCGAAGTTGTGTGCTAGACTTGGGCTCCTTTTCAGCTGGATGAAGTGCATCTGTTTGTTTGCCTCATGGCAGAATAGCCGTGCTTCGTTCTCCCTGAATTAGCATGAAAAGCCAACGCTTTGGGCTTGATGTGCTTCAAGACCAAGAAATTGGCTTCATTCATTTCCTTTGCTGCAGTGAATTCCTTCTCTCTTGATAAAAATCAGTCAGGAATCAGGAGTGGCAAGCAATAAATTCCCAGCTTACAGCCCATTCCTCAGTTTTGGCAGGGGGCTTGTCCCTGATAAACTCTAAATAAAAATAAATATGCTGAAGTTCATTCTTGACCTTGGAAACAACAGTTGACCAAAAAATAATCTCACACAAAGTCCATTTAGTACCTTTTCTGGAGCTTTCGGTCATATCACAATTATGTACTTTGCCCACTTACCACGGGATTGTATGTTTCTCTGAGCACGTCTTACCTGTGTTGGGTTAAACATTTTAGGCTTTTAAGTTTTGTCAAATGACAAAGAAAGCATCAAATAAAAGGAGAAAAAAGACAACACATTCTTAAAAGCACACACATTTAAGTTTAATTAATGAAAAAGAGTGGAGGTTTGGTAAACATTTTGTCGGTGGCACTACATACATTCAGCATTATTGGGAGTTTTTCGTTTTAATCCCACCATCAATCCTGTAACAAAAAAGTAAATAGACGGAACCCAACCAGGAATATTTCTTATGTTTTTGCAACTGTTCAATACAACAGAGACATAGTGTCATTTACAATAACATATTTATGTATATTTCATATGATGGAACATCTGTGTTTCTGGTCATGTGACCGGATAACTGAATCTCATGTCAATATAGCACAAGCACCACTAAGATGTCTACCAGGAAGTTGGATGCACCAGTCCAGTACAGATCAGTGCAGAGGAAGGAAAGGAGACATGAAAAGAAAGCCACATTCGACTAAAGATGCACCTTTACGAGGCACACATCCTAAGAATTACAGTGACTGTTCATCAGTATCCTTTATGAGATCTTCTTTTAATGTTATTGTACACCACTTGGACCACATCAACAGCATGTAAAACAAAGTCAACATGGGTAGCAACATGAATAGGAGCTCTGTGTGCATTGTACCAAGCTGAGATCTGGGTCTTCAGCCTTTCACACTTTAAAGAGACTTTAAATATTTAGATCAGCAAAATGGATAAACACAATCCCAATCTGCAGGGAGAACAATGCCTTAAGCCATCCTGATGGACTTTCACTTATTGAACAGTATGTGATTTCTATATCTTACATTAGAAACTAAATAACAGCTAAAAGTTACCACTTCATGAATAAGCATAGGTCATATTTATCTATACACATTTATACATTCAGGTATGACTGTTGTGTTCACTGTAATTGGCACCATTTCTTCTTTTTTGTGGATAGACAGCCAGAACTGACAGACATTGAAATGTCCAGACCTTTCTCATTTATTATCTGTCAGTAGTAGGCATGTAATGCTTTACACGTTTGCTTATTCAAACAGACTGAGGATGATTTATCTTAACAGGACCATTGTCCACAGAAACAACTTCATCCTATTTCTTCTGGCTTGACAGCAGCTTATGTTCAGTTGAGCTTGACTACTTTAACTCTGTTGAACTAAAAAAAAACAAAAAAAACCCAACTTCTTTCCATGGCAAACATCTCTCAAATGAAAAAGATTACAACCCAGCACTTCAACAAAATGAACATGAAAACAATCAGAAGCCTTTTAAGTGTGGTATGGTAATTACAAGGTAAATTTGAGGGGGGACATCTCTTAATTAATCCCCAGCTCTGACCTCTCCAGCCCCTGTAGCAAGTGAGGAATGTCTGAGCCAGAGAGGAGGAAAACACTGTCGTAACTCGCTATTAAGTGATGTTACAAATACCTTACAGATTTTTATGCTATTTTTTATTCATTATTTTACCTTTTTTCATATTTTTAAATTTTTGAAAATATTTGAACGTCAGCAACATTTATGCCTTTTCACTTTCTACAGGAAAACACCTTTAGATAAAATAAATAAAAACAAGCACAGACTCATGAATTAGATGTAATATTCACATGGAAGACAACATATACAATATTAAACATATTTCTAGACCAATACTGCCTCCTATACAACAAGCCCAACCAGCTGCTGTATTTTTGGCCAATTAACATAATGAATTACCTTGTTGGCGCAAGTGAGATCAACAAATAAAAACACCTAGGGAACCAACTGAATGCCTTTCCACCCATCCCAAAGCTTCCAGAAACAGACTTACTCTTTAACATAGAAAAATACTATACCAAAATGAAATACAAATATATATATATTAGAATCTGTTAAGCATT
The DNA here is from genome assembly GCA_029875015.1 of Lepomis gibbosus. Taxonomy (NCBI): domain Eukaryota; kingdom Metazoa; phylum Chordata; class Actinopteri; order Centrarchiformes; family Centrarchidae; genus Lepomis; species Lepomis gibbosus. The sequence goes on from JAPMOB010227990.1 coordinate 3,124, forward strand.
TCTATATAAAGGGTTGTTGGAGGGTGTTGGGGGGCTAAAGGAGTTAGGTTACATCATGAGACAAAATATAACAAAAATAAAAACAAATCAATATGAGAAATTAGATGTAACAAAACAAAAATCAGAAGATGATTCTGCAACCTTTTTGTTTTATAATAACATTTATAATGATATTGAGAAGCTCTACATATTTTTGGCAAACTCTTCTCCACACATGCAACAGTTTGCACAAGTTTAATACTGCAGGCATTAAGATGAGCGGGACTAAACGGCCTCCTGCTCAAAGAGGGTGAGATTATGCAAATCATCCTCACTCTGAGGCAATGTGTGCTGGGGGGCTGATAACCACTGGGTACTGCCAGCGCCAGATTGGCTTGCTGTACGAACAGAATAGATAGTTGCACCACACAAGCCCTTGCACTTTTACTAAGTGCTAAGACTGCGTGTAAATGTATGTACGCCATGCATGTGTGATCATGAACTTCAGAGAGGTGGATGACGTTTTCAGTGCTGCTAGTCAGTGCAGTCTCTATTTTTATGGAGTTTCTATGTTGCGGTACCTCACAGCAAGCAACTGTGACACCAGACCAGCCGGCCTCGAAGCCACGACATCCACACTGGATTATGTGCCACTCTGAACCCTACCTTTTCTTTGTTCACGTCTACATGTGCATGTGTGGATGGATGACTGTATCCCTGGCAGAGAAATTGCTACAACCAAACCAAATCCAACTTCAACTCAACCCAAAACCATATCCAGCCCAGTCCAGGTAACCCAGCCAAGCTCAACTCAAGATAGCTTTGCCAAGTCAAACGGTCCAGCTCTCCTATTATCCTTCTGGTTCTCTCTTTTTGTCTTTCTCTGCCTCTCTTCGGCCATTCTTAGCCAGGCTGGACCCCCACTGTCCTCACTGCCTCCATGAAGTAAAGATGGTAGATGGTGGCTGGGCTGTTAGAGGCCTCGCAGATGGATGGGGAATTCACACTGGGTAATTTAGGTTGGAGGGATGCCTCACTCTGAATGCAACACCTTTGAAATCTCTGGACCCCTTGGAACAATGTTGCAGATACAATGGTTTTGCTACTGTTGTTGTCACTTCTACATTGTTGCGCGTGATGTTGGATTCTCTGTGTTATTGTAGGTCACACACCCTTGGAAGGGGAAGAAATGTCCTATTTTACAAACATTGTTGTCCATAATATATAGATAGAGGTTTTATATATATTCTTTATACTCTTTTTCTTTCTTTCTTTCCTTCTTTCTTTCTTTCTTTCTTTCTTTCCTGCACTGTGTCGCTTTCCTCCAATCCTCTCTCTTTCTTCTTTTCTTTCTATCTTCTGCTTGGCGACAGCAACATTTGAGTGAATGGTGCTACATGCAACCCATGCAGCCGCACTTGATGGTCTTTTCCACTTCCTCGCTGAAGGAGGTTCCATCGCTGCATTCAAAGGTGTATTTCCGGCGTTTCACCCGCTGGCTGGTGCAGCAGGCCCCCGTGTCGCAAGCCCCAGTGCACTCCACCCAAGAGACCATGCGTGTTGTCTGGCAGATGGCGTAGCCTCGCTGTACCTGGTAGAAGTCTCGCACAGGCTCCCCCCGACACTCAGACTCTGGAGAAGAGGGACACAGACATTAGTGTAATTATTTTATGATATAATTTTACATTTATTCATTTTAGCTGACGTTTTTATCCAAAGCAACTTACAATTGCTATATATGTCAGGTCGCACACCTCTGGAGCAACTAGAGGTTAAGTGTCTTGCTCATGGACACATTGGTAGATGGATCACAGTGGGGGATTGAACCCGGGTCTCTCACACCAAAGGCATAGTCTTACCCACTGCGCCATCGCCCAGTTTTGTTTAAAATTCCCTACCTCCCCTTAGAAATACACACTGACAGAACAAACCAACCTGCATCACAGAGTTCTCCAGTGTAGCCACTTTCACAGTGACAGTAGGCATCTCCCGTGTCTGAGATCTGGCACCGGCCGTGCTTGCAGGACAGGCGACGGCAGGGGTTGAACAACTCCCCCTGTTGGTTACACAGGGCACCACGGTAACCCTCCACACACTCGCAGCGGTACGACTGAGTGTCCAGTGGGATGCACTTTCCATGGACGCACCTAGTAAAAGACAATCAAACTTTCATGAGATTTCCTGCTCTGTAAATAAATCAATGAAGTTCATCTTTCAAGACCAGTATCATGGATTTGCAGCATTAAAGAAGGTTCCCAATTGTCAGTGGTTGAAAATTTTAACTATTAGCAATATAATAATGTCTTATAATATATCAGTTGCAGAGATCATTTGTCTGCAGAGCAAGCACTTTTACATTTTGTTGATAATATTTTGACTTTAGTAGGATTTTGAATGCAGAACTTTTACTCGTAAAAGGGTATCTTTATATCATGTTGTTGTATTTGTACTTTGAGGTTTTGAGGACATCTTCCACCACTGCCCATTGCTCAAAGAGACAATGGACAATAAGATATTTGATGAGCAATATATATTCTATCCCATTTGTTAACATACTTGCTGCCCTGGCAGGGGTTGGAAGCAGGCTGGTCACAGTGCGGCCCACTCCAGCCTGGCTGGCAGTGGCACACTGGTCCCTGGGCCCCATCAGGCTGGCAGATGCCGTGTACACAGTAGATCTTCTTGCAGGGCTCGCAGCCCGGAACCACGCCGGGCTTCATCTGGGTCTTGGTGAAGTCCTGTAGTTCGTTGTTGATGTACAAGTTCTGTATACAGCCATGGAAACTGGAACCGTTCTGGATCTGCCAGAGACGGAAAGTACCTGAGTGCACATCCACTGGCATGCCTGTAAGAGGAGAAAGAAAAGAGATGATGTTTATAGGTGTGAAGACGTGCATACTGGACCACAAACAGACAACTAACACAGGGCTGGTATGAGTGTAATGGAGGAAGACATTTCAAACATGCGTGTCCCAAAAGTGCATGTGCAATTTGTCAAAATACATGCAATTCTTTTTAAGATTGACTTATTTTGCATTTGCACAACAAGACACATCATCCTTGAAACATAGGAGAGCAGAAGAGGTATGGCAAAATGTCTCATGCAGTGTTGTATGAATGAAGGACAGCTCAGCACAACACGGCACTGAAACAAATTCTGAGCCACTCCTGAGCAAACTGTCACATCAACCCTGACAGGGAGGCTGCATGGGAAAGGTGAATTTTGAATGATACATTTTGTGAATGTCAAGAGTGGCTAAATCACACATTACAAATATATATAGTTGCATTTATGCAGGCAAATCCATGCAAATACAAAACAAATCAAAAGTAAAGACTGTGATTTGTAATTCTTATGTTTATCACTAGAGGGCATACTTTACACAGTGTAAAAATGCAGTGTAACGCTAGCACATCTCTTTGACTACAAAGTTGTGTATTATATGTTCACTAAAGATTGTGAGCTGTCATTTTCGAGAGCTATGTTTTATTTGTCAAGGTGAAAGATGTTATTTGTTCATTACAAATATGTGAATATGGTGTGTTGGGATGTCTTTACTTATTTCTTGTATTGTGATTAATGTGTGGCCCCTGGCAAACACAGTCACGACTGAAGGGTGGGGATGGTGTGGTTTCAGGATAGGGTTTGGAGGTAGGATGTGGTTGAAGGGTTGCATGGTTGAGGGGAGGGGTTGGTTGCGGTGGTGACAAAGTGAGGGGGGAGGGGTGGTGATTAACAGTAGTGTAGTAGTTAAGAGTGCCTGCAGAGGAGGGAGGTGTGTTCTGGAGAGGGCCCCTACCCCCCACGTATAACGGAGCCTCCCCGTTGAGGGGCCGCACCGCCCCAAAGCTGTCCATTGTGGTAGGGAGACCCCCGTCAATGGACAAGTTCACCATCTGGTCAAAGGTCACAAGCTCTACTGTGTGGAACTGGCCATCGTTGATAGTCTCAGTACTGGCAAAGGAAAACAGAGATTGGACATAAGATATAAAAATATAAACGGCAACTTTTCATCAAGTGTCAGCCAACAGCGACAGAAAACTTTAGTCTTTTGAAAGGTACATGGCACCTTACCTGTAGATGGCATGTCCTGGCTGGCTGCCGGGGTCATAGCTGACCTTGACGTGACCTTGGTAGAGTTCCACTGCAATATGATCATTGTCTCCATTGTACAGGAGGATACCATTATCCTCTGCTGTTGACACCTACGCAGAGAACATGTTTGCATCAGGTGTTTTGGTTGGAATTATTCAGGTTTCAGGAAGCAGCAGCATCAGCACACACACACATCCTATAAATGTTTGCACATTAACGCACTCTATGAATACCTGTAGGGTGATGTTAGCTTGAGGCCAGTTCTTGAGGTCGGAGAGCAGTAGGTAGGAGTCTCTGTCAACAAAGTTGACGCTGACCAGCTTCTCGCAGCGTGGCCCGCCAAACTCTGGGGGACACTGGCAGAGAGCACGCCCACCCCGCTCCACACATGGGGCGTTGTTCTGGCAGTCAGCCAGCTCACAAAGGGAGAGCGGGGAAGGGGGAATCTCACACAACTGACCGCTATAGAGAGAAAGAGAGCGAGGGATTATTTTGGAATAATGATGTTGGTAAAACAGAGGACACCAAAATAAATCTTGTTATCATTTAAATGTGTGCTCTTCACACCTGTATCCTTCAGGACAGATGCAGGAGTATCCATTTAGCTCATCCCTACACTGAGCTCCATTCTGACAGCGATGCTCCTCACAGTCGTTATAGTCTAAACTGCAGTCATCACCAACATAACCAGGAGAGCACACACACCTGAAATCCACAAACAATACTGGAATCAAGCTGAATGAGGACAGTTACTTTTCACTGTATAGCATCTTTTTTTCGCATATCTGATGCTGCTGGCAGCAAACACTTACTTGGGTCCAGTGGAGGTGATGAGGCAGGTAGACTGATGTTGGCAGGGACTCCGTCCTGGGGCGCACACATCTTCCATTTCTTCGCACATCTCCCCTACACAGAAACAAGTATTTTTAAAAAAAAGTATCAATAGCAGAGCAAAAAGCATCCTGCAAAAACAGGATAACAAGAAAGTCACACAGTAAATTTTTATTACAGCAGAAGCAATTGATAATCAAATAATCATCTTTAATTAATCTTACCAAGCACTATTTGCATAACATTATTAAACCTCAAATAAAAAATTAAGGGAGGGAAGATATTTACTAAATTACTTCCATTATTTTTTCAAGTAACAGGTCTGAAATGTAGGTTGCATGACAAACTAGATGGCTTTGCTTATTTCAAGACTCAGATAAAACCACTTTCACCTATAAATAAGCAGAATAATTCATGTTGACAACTAAATTGTGTTTAGTTAAAATAGTATTTATCTTGGATTTCTTAATTTCTTAAAGTGTTTTCTTGTGAAGGTCAAATTTTGTTTTACAGTTGCTTGATTGTATTGTAATAGAATATTTTTGACACATACCAGTAAATTCCTCAAGATGGCATGAAATTTTTCTTGTTTATACATGGGAATTTTTTGTACAAGGAGTAGTTGCTTCTTGAGTTAAACACTATGCGCTAACCTGTGTAGTAGGGGGGACAAAAACAAGTATAGTTGTTGATTCCATCGATGCAGGTCGCTCCGTTCTCACAGTCGTTGTCTTCGCAGTCATCAGTGTTGGTTTGGCAAGTGGGGCCCTCAAAGCCCAGTGAACATGTGCAACTGCAAAAACATACATGGCCATTACATCATTGAGTTCCTTATGTAATAAATATGATTTTATTCACCTGTTGTGCTGATTTCAAATCTTATCTTACTCACCTGAATTCCCCCTCCTCATCCTCATTCACTTGGCAGGTTCCTCCGTTGGCACATGGGTTACTCACACAGGCATTCAGAGCTGTCTCACAGTTCTTGCCCTGAGACAGAGAACAGTGATAATGATGCACACATGCAACACACTGAGGTAAATGTAGGTGAATATTCTCAAATAGGTGTCAGCACTGTGTGGCTCTGACCTTGAATCCTGGAGGACAGCTGCACCTGTAGATCTCCATCAGGTCACTGTGACAAATGCCTTGGTTCAGACACGGACCGGACAGGCAGGGGTTACACTTGGCCAGCACTGCAGTGTCCACATCTCCTGTGGAAAAGGCAGAACAATTTGAATTAACAGTATCTACATGCTAGTGCTACTTACATTATATTTCTGCAGTGGTGGAAGAAGTACTTAGATGTTCAGACAAAGTAGCAATACCACAGTGTAGGATACTCTGTTACAAGCAAATGTCATGCATTCAAAATTGTACTTAAAAGTAGAAACGTTTTACCATCAAATTATAAGTACCAAAAGTAAACGTACTCATCATCCAGAATGGCCCATTTCAGAGGCATGTATATTATATTAGATTATTATAACTGATGCATTAATGTGTTCATCACTTTGATGTTGCAGCTAGTAAAGGTGGGGTTAATTTAAATTACTTTACAGACTGCTCAGTAGCTTGTGAATTTCATCAAGGGATCCATAAAGTCTTATCTTAATTTATAATAATACATAATAATGTATCTATTGATTATATTTTGTATTATTAATTTCATTTTGCAAAGAAACTAGTAACTTAAGATTTAACATAATTAAAATTTAATATTATCCTGTGAATTGGAGCGGAGGAGACGTCGTATCAAATGGAAAAAGAAAAGAAAAGAAAGTAAAGGAAATACATTAACATTTTATTTAAGTGCTGTACTTGAGTAAATGTATTTAAATCTACACTACTGTATTTCCGTGTCCAACACATTAACTCACCTGTGCACTCAAACTTCTTTGCAGGTGTGGTGAGCAGCAGTTTGCCCTCCATGCCCTGCGGACCTGCACAGCGGGCAATGCCAGGCTCTTTGTAGCCAGTCTTCACCCAGTCAGAGAGCCAGCGCAGGTGACAGTCACAGTACAAGGGGTTGGCGCCGATTGCCCTGATAGAGCAGAACGAATAAATATATTAATGATCTGATGATGTACAATGGCTGTTGTACTTTTCCTCCTCATTTAGCTCCATAACAAATGATGTCTATGTCACTGTAGTACACTCAATTACCAGAAGGTGTCTCTACACCCTTACGTAAAGCAAAAAATAAACTTTGTGTACTAAACAACTAACACACTGCTGCTCTGACAATAAAACAGATTTAAAGTTTAAAGCTCAATGCCACTTTGTGCCATACATCATCTGGAGGAGGGCTTCTTAATTATAGGCAAAGGTGTGAACAGAAGGCACACTTAACCACTTCTGTCATGGTGGTCGTGAATCAATGCCGCTCTGTCCTCCCGCTGGATGCACAAACACTCCTGAATCGATGCTGTTCCATTACGGTGGAACACAGGCTCATCTTTCAGGCCGGGCCAATAGCTGACGCCTGACATCTGCTTACATGAAAGCCACTTGACTGTGACTGTGGATCAATGCTCCCCCTCCATCCCTTCACCTTGTTTTCATGCAGCCTTGACTCCTGTACTGCCCTCCAAAAACGTCTTTGTTTAGTTCTCTCTATCCTCCCTTCCTCCTCTCTAACTGTGACACTGATAGGTCTATTGATCAGTGACCGTCAAGAGATTATGTACATATCTAGGCTGGATGGGCACCACTGCAAAGATACTTCTGTGTCCCACCACACACCCGACGGACACACACAAAATCACAGACATAATAAACAAACCAAAACAAACACTGAGGTCCACAGACCGTGTGTGTGTGTGTGTGTGTGTGTTTCGGAGATGTGACAGGGGGATGAGACAGTAGAGGGGTCTGTGTGTTGCTTTAACCACAGGACTGCGGCTGATTAAGGGAGGGCTTGGCTCATGTGGAGCCCACCAAAGAGGACTACAGACAGGCCACTGTGAGCCACACTCTCCGGCTGCCTGACCAGACCCCCTCTGTGCCTGAAAGTAAGTGTGTGTGTGTGTAGACTTTACAACCTCTGTGGTAAGTGCAGACGGTATTACATTGGCTGCCACTGGCATACAGTTGTGTGTGTGTGTGTGTGTGTGTGTGTGTCACTACTTACAAGTGGGAAAGTGAGGACACATCGTTGAAGATGCCATCAGGAAGCTCGGAGATTTCATTGCCATGGAGCGATCTTGCAGGAGGAAAAAAAGAGAAGGCTTATAATGATGATCATATTCCATCATGGGGAAAAACACGTTCTTTTGTGTAACTGTCCTGGTACACTGTTAGAGCCAAAATGATCAGATGAGATGATTCATTGATTTGTCCATTGATAGAAAAGTAATAGTCAGCTGTTTCAATAATCAACAAATCACGAGTCACATTTAAAGCATAGAAGCCTAACATTTGCTCATTGCTGTCTCTCAGGTGTGAGGATTCGCTGGGTTTCTATGAAAGAATATTAAATATCTTTAAGTTTTGAACTGTTTGTTACACTAAACAAGCAATTTAAAAATGTCATGTGAAAATGGGATGAGCCTTTTAAAAATAAAATAAAAGTCTGTGTAATTGTTTAACAAATTAACATTGATATTCATGTACTTGCATATTTGGGCATGTGCATATATATTAATGTTTGTGTGTGTGTATAGTCTATTTTGCCTATATGCTGTTATTTTCCTTGCTGTAGCTACCATCTAGGGTGACAAGCCAACAAGGCTAAATGGGTAGATGACTGATGGCTGCTATAATCCACAGGGTCATTACCACCTCCAACCCTCAGCTGACCGCACTCTGTTAGCACAGCTCAGTCCACATAACCAGTATATGACACATCTGCTCTCTGTGTCTGGGACAAAGAGAACTGATGTATAAACAGACTTTGAAAGCCTACTTCCTTCTTTGTTTGATCTGTGAATTACCACTAAGCTGCAGAAGAGTCAGGTGAAAGGAGTGTGAAGCTGTATGTAAGCTCAATGTAAGGATCCTCGAGCTGTGCTCAAGTACGAAAGGGAAAATATACAATGTAACCATCTGAGACAACAAGTTAATTGGCTTGTGCTCATGTGCTCATGGGAGAATGCTTATTAGTGAGGAGTGAGTAGTGGTAGTCAGAGAATAGTTAGGAAACTGAGGGCAGGAAGCCAGCAGCAGTGTGCCAGCCAGGCATAGAAAGGAGCCAGGGAGTCTCCAGGAAGAAACCGGATCCGCTGTCGTACAAACATTCTCTCTGTCTGTCTCTCTGTCTTTTTCTTTTCTACAGCTGTATATCATTACATCACGCAACCCCTACCTATGTCAATGTATCTCTAGCCAGTCACAATTCACAGAGCGGAACTTTGCATTTGATGTTTCAGGATAGGCAAAATGAGGACTTCTGTTCCGTACAATGTGCACAGGCTTATTTGAAATTTTCACACAGACTTGTTCACCTGCAACCAGTTAAAAATGTTTTGTGATTCTGTGAGTCCTCTGAGCTGCAGGCTTTTTCTCTGGCATTTACTCACAGTGCTTGAGAATATGTGGGTTTCGATTTAATTCGCTGGAGGCTTTAATTCATTTTTCTTTATCACACTCTTTCATATCACTCTCTTTTCTTACAGCTTTCCACCAAAAACCCTGGCGGGACACGCCCTAGCGCAGGCTCAGATCACTCTCCTCACACCTAGTACCCAGAAGGCCAATTAGCGGATTATTAATCTGCAGCTTAAACCACAACCGTCATACAAACAGATATGCGCACACACATGTGTACACCAAACCGCACCACCACCGCACCACATCCATGCCAGGCTCAGACCCCGGGTCTGTTTGAAGCCCTGAGCGTTAATGATTCTTCTCCTCTTTACTACGCTGTAAAGCCAAAGGTGAAGCTTTCTAAAGGCTTTGGCACCTCAGTGTGTGAAAGCACATATGAGTGTGTCTTGCTCGTAGCCCACTTTAGCATCTCACTGTGGTTTCTATGAAGCTTCCAGCGTTGAACTTTGAACCCGCTGTGGGGTCTTAAAGTCGAAACTATTAACCATTTAATAGTTCATTGTCGCTTCAGTATCGTTGCACAGCATTGGTTAGTAAAAAAACAATTGACATTTAATAGTAGGTACTCTGACTGATCACACCAGCAGTAAAGACATCAAAGTTTTCAGCTTCATTTGGACTCCCGTTTGACTGAGACAAAAAGGTAGTCCAGACAGTCTGCGCATACATGTGTGTGTGTCTGAGCTTTATATACACTTCTGAGCCTGAACAGTTCGTGTGAGGCGGCGGCTTTGGCAGGGGGTGCCTCACATGGCGTCTAGCACACTTGCACAGGGAATATTTTTAAAAGTGAAGGTGGCGTGAGTGAGTTAGAGCAGAAATAACGGACGCAGCTTCATTAGAGATCAAAGTGGCTCGCCCGGGCTACCAAAGGCGGCATCAGCTAATGATGAC